>JALRMF010000149.1:0-109132 GCA_026120015.1 Dendrostoma leiphaemia | reverse complement strand
GCCTTCCAACTTAGACCAAAACCAGACCGCATTCACATAACCACATTGAACGTTCTCAGACCCCGCCGTACGTACGTACGAAGGTAAGCCATACCAACATATAGTATATATAAACGGTCAAAGGGCAATAATTGCAGTCTTATTGTATAATTTACTAAAACTAACGCAAAGGGGCCTTATTTTAAAGGCAACCTTAAAGAGTCTTATTACAGGTATAACTAAAAGAGCACTCTTAAAGAGTTTAGTTGCAGGCGTTATATAGTTTATTATATATATAATAGAGACAGCAGTTGTAGGAGGTTTTATTATAGTTATAACAAAGGTAATAATAGCAAAGGGCTTTGTTGTAAGCTATTTTCTAGAGTTTTTTTAATTTAAAAGTATATTGAAGGTTTTTTAATAGTCTGTTATATGCTGTCTAGTTATTTTTGCCAAGGTTTTTCTTAATAAATCTAAAGCTTTTGCTAAGGCGCTTCCTCTTATTATAAAGATTAAAAAAGTCTTAGTAGCAAAATGCCTTGCTGTCGTTTATAAGCGCATAACCTTAGGTTAAGTTTTAGATTTTAAAGCTTAACTAAGTTTTACTTAAAGGGTTTTTTATAAGCAGCAAAAGCTACTAAATATAGTTTAATAAAAACATTATTTTGCTTAGTATAAACCTTATTTTAATAAAAGACTTGCTTAAGGTTGCAGCGTAGGTTAAAGGAGATAGCGTTAAATATATTAGCAGTTTACTTACTAAAATCCTTATAAAAATAGTAAAAAAGGTTATTATTGCACTACTTAAAATAAGTAGTAATTGCCCTAGTAACTGTTATATTTAGATATATTTAACTAGCGCTTAACTATATCTTCTTATATTAAAAGCAGGCGTTAAATAAGGGCTATATTGCCTAAGAGATTTTAATTTTTACTAAAAGGTTACTTAATACTAAAATGGGTTGCTAGGCATTATAAACCTAGTTAAATACTAGAGTTCTTATCTCCTTAACTATAAAGTTATTTAAACTGCTAAAATCAGCTATATTAGTTTAATTTAAGTCGCTTAATCTAAAAAATAAGGATTTCTAAGATAAATATAGCATAGTAATAAGATATAAGGGGTAAAAAGCAAAGGGGAAATTAAGTTATTATATATATATACGCATATGCCTAAAAGTAAAGTAAAAATAAATAGGAAAAGGGTTAGAACGCAGTATAAGGTGCTCTAGGGTCGCTAACGTATTTATTTATATATGCGCCATTAGTGCCTTTATTATATAGTAAAAATAAAAAAGATTATAAAATCTTTATAAAGGTAAAAGCACTTAATAAAGAGGTTTACCAGTTGGTCGCTTGCTGTTGTAACCTTATAAAAAGTCTTAATGTTTTTATATAAAATTAATCATTTTTTTAAAAGTATAGTATAGCATTAGATAAGCTGCTAGCGTTTATAAAAAGGTTTTAAAGTTGTTTATATATTATTTTACATTGCAGACGCACTAAAAAAATTGCTAATAATAACTTTTACTAAAGTTTCTTAGCTATTTTTAACAGTTAAAAAAAATAGCCTTTTGTTAGTAATAACTTTATTAAAGTTTCTTTGCAAGCTGTTTGTTATTTTCTGCTAAAAGCACAAAGCTTATCGTTATAAGTAGTACACTCTTTCTAGGGAATATTGCAGCGGTTTTCAAGGCAAGATTTGTCTCTTTTACCTTGCTATTTATAGTTAACTATTTAACTACTAATTAATATTAGTAAGTTAATCTCTATATATAAAAAGGTTTAAATAGGGGGTGAAAATAAGTATATTTGCTATTATTATTGATAATGTCTAGCAGAAGAAACGAAAGGGAAACTATCGTTGTATGCCAAAGGGATTAGGCGTACGACGTGTACGGTTTCTTCCAATTGCTGTTGGGCCGAATCGGCCCGACTAGCCATTTGGCCAGCTGGTTCCTTTTGGTGGCCGTATGCCTCCGGTCTGAGGCGGACCGGGCTATTGCTATAGCTATCAACCTACAATACTAGCTCTTACAGACATTGCAAGGGCTGACTGCTTCCAGCCCATCATGCAAGTGGAGCCTAGTGCAAAATGCTTGAGGGGCTTCTTTTGATGCTGTTGGCGCATCTTTCCCTTCGGGCCTAAGCAAACTGACCTGCATGTGCCACGTGGATACTTATCCATATATACGCAGATTCAGCTCCTCTCGCCTTGATCATCTTCCAGAGTGGGCTCTGCGCGTGGATCGCTTCTCCCAATGGGTTCCATCAATCGCTCTTGACCGTCAAACTATACTGTATCACGCGATTATACATACCACGTGGAACCGGCTCGCAACCAGCATGTGGTTGCTCGACACCACGACCTTACAGCTCTGCCAAGTGAGCGACTCTGCGGCAGAGGTCTACGCGATCCTTTCCCACACTTGGGACGGAAATAATGAGATCTCATTCCAAGAGATCCAAGGCGTTCAAAATGCCAAGACGAAAACAGGGTTCAAGAAGATCGAGAAGACCTGCGAGATTGCGAAATCAAAACGCCTCAGATATGCCTGGGTCGACACCTGCTGCATCGACAAAACTAGCAGTGCGGAGCTCAGCGAGGCCATCAACTCCATGTTCCATTGGTACACGGATTCCAAGATCTGCTATGTCTATCTGTCCGATTTTGAGCCGCTCCCGCCTGGCCTTACGGAGAAGGAAAGGCTTCGGGAGACTGGCGCGCGCCTTGACAAGTGCCGGTGGTTTACCCGAGGCTGGACGTTGCAAGAGCTTATCGCCCCCCGGGCGATCGAGTTCTTCGATCGTGACTGGAACTTCATCGGTGGGAAGCAGGATCTCAGGACACACTTGTCACGCATCACGAACGTCGATGACTCGGTCCTGGCCGATAGCTCAGGTCTACAGTCGATTCCCATCGCGCGGAAGATGTCGTGGGCCGCGAGACGAAAGACGACGCGCCTCGAAGACAGGGCGTATTCACTCCTGGGCCTTTTTGATATTCATATGCCTCTCATCTACGGCGAGGGCTCCAAGTCTTTTCTCCGACTGCAGCAGCAGATTGCTAGTGAGAATAGCGACCCGAGCCTTTTCGCCTGGACAGACTCGGAATCAGCCAGCAGCTCATTCTCCGGGATCCTCGCCACGTCTCCGGACGACTTCGGCCACTCTTCATCGCTCAGAATGCACACCGACCAGTTTGAGACCATTCGAGAGTTTGCCATCACCAACTCGGGCTTACGCATGAAGGAGAACCTCCTCTGCCCGGACCCCGATGTCGACGGGGCCTTCTTGCTGGGTCTGAACTGCGTCGAGTGCAGCGCGCGGACGGGCCACGAGACAAAGTGGCTTGCGATTCGTCTCACCAAGGTGGGCAGCATGTTTCTCCGAGCCCAGTCTGATAGGTTTGTGATGGCGTCTGATCGGAAGATGTGGGGAAGTTCTCGGAGACAACCCGACACAACGCGCGATGCCGTCGTCCCTGACATCTACATCCAGGCGCTTCTAAGGAGAGGTGATGCCCACCGCCTACAATCCCTCATGGACAAGGGAATCACTGTTGTGTACGGAAAGAACATTGTAGATGGCATCCACTCGCGCTCGGGAATGCCGACGCGGTCTTGTTCCGACAACCTCCAAAAGGAAGTGTTTGTCTTCGATGCCCGTGGCCAAGACAACTTTCTGGGAGTCCATACCTTTGAGGTCTCCGTACCGGCGGCAGAGCACAGAATCAAGTTCCCCAAATCGCCTATGAGAAAATTTGCCTTGGTGTGCACCCTGCAGTGGGACGGTTCAGAATATCAGCTGCTCGTCGGGCTCTTCCAGGACGACCCCCATACCGAACATATCATGAAGGCTTCATTCGGGGCCTCAATAAACCACTCTGACGACAACGAAACAGAAAGGTTGAAAGAGATAAAAGACACTCTCTTCGTCAAGTTCTCTGACAACCGCGGACTCCTGGTTCAGGATCAGATGCCGGTAGCACGGAGGGTATTCCTTCTGGGGCGTTCTGGAACTTTGGTGGTACGTCCTCTGGAGTCTCATGAGAAAGGGCTTGAAATGCCAGACTACAAGTGGAAAACCGGATATCATCATATTTACCTGGAGCATAGCCTGGTAGGCTTCGCCATCCCGGGCAGTGAAAATGCTGATGTTGTATAACGCCGAGCTGCGCGGGAGGTTGTCGAACAAACTGCTCGAAGGTGAGCTTTAGTGGCAAAGATGAGATGGTGGTAGAACCACTCGTGTAGAATACGCGTTCGTGAGGCATTGCAAAAACATTGCAAGCACAGACGGGCGTGGTGGCACTCTTTGTCGCCGCCTTGATTTTCTTAAAGCACTCAACTTCAGGTCGGGAATCTGACGGTGCCAGGGTTGTGATCAATCTTTTGTTTTCTGTATTTGCAAACAGAAATAACAAATACAGACATTATCTACAAATGGCCTGTTTCAAATTCTTGCACGATGAATAGATCTGCTCAACCAACCGGACCACTCGTTTTCGTACCCATGCCCTCATTCAGCGCTCCCTAGCGGAGCCAGATTTCACAGACTACCTAGGTAGCTTGTAGAAGTCAGATCCGGGTCCTCCGGAGATCCCACAGACCAAGACATCTGTCAGCAAGGAAGTCACCCGCCTCTGTACAGTTCTCATTGATCACTTAGCTTCTCCGCAGGGCCCAGATCAAATGGCGCCTTCTCCAGGTTCAGCGTTCTCCACAAGCCGCAGATGAAAACCTTCTCGTTCTTGTCACGCTTGGTGAAGGTGGTGCACAGCAGATAGCGCAACCAAGCCTTGCGGAAGTTCTCGATGGCCTCGAGTCCGTCCTCGATGCGCAAGTGCACCAAGCAGTCGCGGCAGAGGACCAGATGAGCCGTGGGGAAGCACGTCGGTGATGATGCTGCCAGACGCGGAACTCGATCGTGTTGCCGCCGGTGGCGTACTTGGCCGTGTCCTCCTCAATGAGGGCCGGGACGATATCTACGCCCGTCTATCTCGCCCCGGGCGGTTGTGCCATGACGTGGCTCATCCAGTTGAAGTCACCACAGGGCGCGTCGACGATGGAGCGGATGCCCAGTCCCTTGAACAGTTTCGGTAGCTCTTTGCGGAGGACTCCTGTCTGCTCTAGCGTTGTGCCGTTGCCAGACCGCGACTCGACGCCGCCGAATATGTTTTTCTCGTAGATGTCGATGAAGTCGAGAGGTTGCTTGTAGACACTTTGGTCATAAGCGAATGGTGTATTCATGGCGGCCATATCTGCTGAAAGGACTGTTGATATAAGCTAGAAATTACAAATTGATTGGCTTCAAGATGAAACCATGCGGGTTCCGGCGACTGATTTGTTGCATTTCAACATGTATGTCATTATATACATACGTAGTAGACCCGGCAGCCCAGCTTTCTCAGTACCAACCATGCGTGCTGCGATGCTGCTGTACAGTACCAGCCAAAGCTGATGCTACAAAGTATAAGATATGGACCACTATCTGGGCTCACATGGCAGAGATATATACGGGCTATCGGGCATAGAAAGTCCCTGTCAGCGAGGCTACGTCTGAAACGGTCTGGGCAACCGGTTGATGTGGCAGGCCCTCGGCAGATAATTCAGGCCAACCTCCTTGGAACTTGGCCAACCCCACACAAAAGCTCGAAATGTCGTTTGAACAGCGTTCTCAATGGCAACAAAAAGACACTATGGTAGAGAGCTGATTCCGACGAGTACCTTGGTAGATTGATATATCAACAGTCTCCACACATACTGTGGTGGAATTCCCTGTTCTGTGGTATGTTTCGTTATTAGCAAGGTAAAGTTCCTTCTCACTTGAAAGTGATGCACGTTCTGCCATCCTTCTAAGCTCTGAGACCATTCCAAGGTTGCTCGGCAGCATATACTTGCTCCCTCATCTGAAAGGGAGCGGGTTTGGCAAAACCGTCAACATCACCCCAGACCGGGCTTCCATCGAAGGTAAAATCCTTCGCTTGGATCATTGATTTCAGTATTCGATGAGCAAGCGGTCCGGGTGATCAAATCGTAGCCAATGATTGTAACGCGCGCATCAACCTACCGCGTGCTTAAATCGGCACTCAATGCGCGCAGTATTTCGATTGCCATTCAGCTCAACTTGCTCAACGCAGCAAAAGAGAACACTACTAAGGTTTGCGTCGGCCCTGACGATTTCCCCACTAAAATGAACCGATGAGAGGGATGGATCAATCTAAATAATTCTGTTCGCGGCATGTATGAGCAGATTGGGAAGGCTACCACCAATGACACGGGCCCATTTATTCATTAGCAAGGGCACAAATGGCCTTACTGATAGATGCAATCTCAAGCGATAAGTGCCGTTTAAAGTCAATAGCAGTGTCACAAATTTTAAGTTTACGTGCCTTTATATAATGATAGTCACATGGCGAGTAAGATACGGACTGTTGGCGCCGGGGGGGGGGGGGGGCAGATAAGACTGTCCCAGGGTGTGTGTACGGCGTTGTATTAAAGCAAGGTAAGCTATCGACAGCCTAAACGGGACACGTTTTTATAGCAGGTACCCAGTCCCGTGTGTGAAGTCCTGGCGAACGTGCGTGCCCCCTCCCCTCCCAATTTCCTACCACACGGACGGGATGTTGTCCGACAACTCGCCAGACCACCCATTCAAGAATGGAAAAATGCGACCGAGGCAATCGCCAACCCTTCAATCCCCGCTTGCAGCGATGGCTTGATCTCAGGCGCGAATTTCGGGTGTTGATTGAATGGCAAATCCTTCAAGGTGCCGTTCCTTTCGGCCTCGTTATACTCTCTCCTCGGGGTCACTCCGTAGTTCCAATAGACATATGGTATCGGCTTCTCGCCTGGTGGATGTCCCAGGAGAACGAAATCATCCGCAGTGATGTCAAGGCCCATCTCGATGACCTTTTCCCGAAGCGTCGTGACCCTAGAAGATACGCAATGCCTCAGTGAACCTGGTTATCGCTTCTCCCCCATTATCAATGGGCGGGCAGCTCGCAGCGGTCAGAATCTGAGGCTCCTTGGGAGACTTTGCAGCCTTGCATTTCCCTTCGATGATACGCTTGACTGCCTCGACCGCCGTGTGTTGTATGTCTTTGTTGAAGGACCGGATGTCCACTGTGAGATCTGCAAACTCCGGTACGATACTAGCGTCTGTTCAGGCATGAAAATAAGCACTAGTGATCGTACAGGGCTCCTTGAAATCGATCTCTCTGGAAACGACCATCTGCAAGCACGAGACGATGTTGCTTGCCATCAAAATAGGGTCAATACCCAGCTCGGGCGTCGATGAGTGGGTTCCCTTGCCGTAGACACGAATCGAAAGTGAGTCGAGAAGGCCCAAGACGCGGCCTGTGGAAAGATGTGGTTGATCCAGAGTTTCAGCCCTCTGCACAAACGTTGAGTTGGTATGGCAGCGTAGCGAATGGGCCTGAATCTGTCTCTCTCTCTCTCTCTGTGTGTGTAAGTGTGTGTAGAAGAGAGAAAGACGAACCCCCAAGAGGGTCTGTCAACAGAAGCCATAAACAAGGGTGCTGGCCAATCCCGTTGGCTGTATCTTGTCACCGCGTTCGTTTGCTCCAAGCCTGGGCTACATAACCGTCAAGTGACACAACGTCGAGTAGTGACAAATTATGTGTGGTCAACGTTATTGAATGACTGACGTGGCCAGCCTGGCACAGTGATGCGGCCTACCATGTACGAACGAACGCACTTGTACGTTGTCCGCCCATAGAGTACCTCTCCCGGTGCTTCCCACGCCCCGTGCGCAGTGGCGTCAACGAGGCACAGGTCGGATCCCCATGTGATGCCGGTCCATGTCTCTGTCGGAGTTGGCTGTTCGGGACAGAGCGGCGGGAATGCGTACGCGACTTGGACTGCAGAGGAAAGTGTGGCACGGAAGACTCCATGGCCCAGGCATACGCACACAGATGCAATACACTTACAGGCCGTTGGGGATCGTCCCCATAACAAAGCAGTCTGTGATGTAGAAATGAGGCCTCGTTCTCGTTGAGCTCTAAGCATTGCGCTTCACTGTGCATCATACCTCCACGAGAAACCCTTCATTACTCCGTGCCGCCAGTAGCAGTTCAACACAGCAAGTCAGCAAGTTCAAACCTGTCCCCGAACGCCCTCCCCATAATCAAGGCTGCCTACCTACCGTAACCCACGAAGGCGCAAACAGCGCATACAAATACGTCAAGATCACACGCAGCACGCCCAGGCCGCGCTACGCCTGAGGAGTGCCCTCCTGCTGCTGCAGGGCGTGGAGCTCCCTCCTGTTGCCGGCGGCGTCGCAGCTCGCGAACTTCCAGTACCCGCCCTTGAACCAGCCCCCGACGTTGATCAGCCCCCACTTGATGGGCGCAGGGATCGGGGGCCAGGCGGCCCACCGGCCCTCCTCGAACTGGGCGGTCCGGTCGAGGTTCAGGAGGAAGAAGGGGACGACGTCGGTGGTGCCGGCCTTGGTGACGGTGGACTTGCCCCAGGTCTTGAAGGTGAGCGAGGCCTGGGCCGCCTCGGGGGTGTCGGGCCTGGGCGCGCTGGGGTGGTCGGCCAGGTGGGCGATGGTGGCGATCTCGTTGTGGAAGTGGGTCTCGAAGGGCGCCGAGAAGCTGTCCATGATGGAGAGGAGCTTCGTGGCGTCGAGGGCCTGGGGGGTTGGGAGGGAGGTCAGGTAGGTGTTGAACTCGACGAGGCCGGCCATGAAGGACTCTGAGGGATGGGAATTGGTTTCGTCAGTTCTCCGGATGCATCGCCGCAGTACATCATGCGCAAGTAGATGGCACCAGAAGAGAGGATTACATACCGTGCTCCTTGTGGGTCTCTGCGAAGACGGTCTTATCGCCCAGCAGGTCCTCGACCTTGGTGAAGAGGGACTGCTCCTCGTCGTCGTGGTGCGACTTGACGAACTTGAACCAGGTCAGGCAGTAGCCCACGAAATCGGGCTTGTCCTGGTCTCTGACGTGGGGCGCCTGGAGGTAGATGCTATTGTAGCCTCGGAAGATGGAGTTGTGCAGCAGGGCCATGTGGCTGGCGCCCGTGGAGAAGAGGTCCGTCTTGTTGGTCTCGTGCAGCGGCGTACCGACCAGCTTCATGGGCCCGTCCGCCCAGGGCTTCGATCCGGAGGGTGGGGTGGAGGCCATCATGAAGGGGAACTGTTGTTGTTGTTGTTGTTGTTGGGCGAGCAGCGCGATGGCGATGGAGAGGATGCCCAGGAACAAGGACGTTCGGAGAGCCAAAGGCATTATGTTATATATCTTGATCTATTCTTTCCGTGAGCGACACGCAAGTCGCCGCAGAGTGCCTGCAGATCTTGATTTACTTTATAATATGGTCTTACTGGCGGGTGCCGGCGGTGGTGGCACGATGGGACGGAGGTCGTATGATCCATCTCCTACTGGCTTGCTCCGGCCCCAATTCACCGTCTTACCCATGCACCCTCGGCCTGAGTCCTCTCAGGAAACTAGAAACATCACTGGAAGGTGTGACGATCTGCCGCTGTCAGGCCAGGGATACAGGGGGTCTTTACCTGCTAGTCGGGCCCGAACAGCTTCCCGCTTTGCTAATTCCCAGCGGCTCATTGGTCCTACAGCTCTCCTGCTGGGCATGCTGTGGAGCTTCCCCGGTACTGCATGTGTCCCCAGGACAGGGATGCGTGCGGAGCGTGGTATCATCCACACTTGACTTCACGCCATCACAATTGGGGAAACCAACATCGCAAATAGGTATTTCAAGATGAATTCACAGTTTGAGTTTCCCTGCTTCTTTTGTACTGCAAGTTGCTTGGGACACGTTCATTGCTCTTCATCATAATCCAGGTATCAAATCACTCAGACCATCTACACAAATCACCTATGGCTATCTACATGTACTGTACCCGGGCAACATTGAAGGACCTTCACTACAGAACATCCCGAAGTCATCATCCAATATTACAAATGTTGTTGTCACTCACCAATCATACTCTCCCTTGGTCTCATTCTGTGACAGTCCGCCCCTCCCAGCCAAGCTGACCCGTAATCTCCTCTAAGTCTTCCTGTATTCTACAGTTAGTAACTTGAATCAAGTTCTTGTCAAGAGAACGTGTGTTTTTGACTTACTGCAGTAAGGTATGCAGGTGCCTCTATCCACCACATCTCATCATGAACTGCAACATGATATTGGTTCTCTCCAAAACGTCTTCTTAGAAGGTTATCAAGGCGATATGGATCAATGAGCACTGCCTCTTCAATCTTTGTTATGGCCCAGTGGCCATACTCACTGTGTTGGGATGGGTGCTGATTCTCGCTGTTGCTCATGTTGATCTTGTCTTATTGAACGACAGAGTTGGAAGAATTTGATAGTGTTGACGACAACGAGATATGACTGCTGGATTAATTTGACTTCAGTTTTGTGTTTGCTTTGGCAGATCGGTACAAGTGTATCTTAGGCAGATAAGGTTGCCAGGCACAGGAAACTGAGAAGGGCATGGAAGCGCCTCCTTTATACTGTGGCAGTGGAGGCTGTGTGAGGTTTGCTCCTTGACTCCCTCCAGCATTGAAGTCACCCTGCTGTTGCCAGTGACTCGGTGGGGCTGAAACAGTCAGTGTAGGTGCTCTTCACTACACTTCTATGGGAAAACTGACGCGAACTCTGATGTTTTTAATTTCTTTTCACAAGTTTGGATTGACACTCAAAGTTCTACAGAGACATCGGACGATGACTTCACCAGAGCCTTTTCCACTTTCGGCAGCACCAATTTCAAAAGCATAGGTACACTCTTCTCAAGATTTTGAGGCACGCCGCACACTGCACTGTCAAGTTGACAGTAGGAAGACCCAGGTCCGCCCCAGTACAGGGCTGAGCATCATCGTGTGCTTTATCTCCGCTCCTTCTCAAAGTGGTGTCTGACAAGCACATAGCCAGCTCACTGGCCTTCCTGCTTTGTCACCCTCTCGTGTTGATTCTCAACTCCTCCTTCGACGTAGGCACGCCGGACCCTCTTCTCCAGTCTGGCCAATAGTAACCTGGCCTCGAACCGACCCGGTCTTTCTCCCTCAGCTTCTGGCAAACTGGCCTTGATATTCTCATCACGGGAGCCAAACTTGGTCAGAATATACAAGTCATTCTAGACGCGGGAAGAGAAGGAGACAAGACCCCCATAGTCAGCTTCAATGCAATTGTGGCAGCCTAGCCTTCAGCCTCATACTATTTTATCGGACACTCACAGGGTTGACCCAGTCTGGAGCATGGATCTCGTATTCCTTGTCGTTGACGGTGAGGCTGTAGCCTCGGGGGCCAAAATGCATGTCTAGCCAGGCCTGCAGGTGGTTCTGGTGTCGCTTGGTCATACGGTCGATGGTCATTTTGGAGGTGACCCATTGTGACTTGTCGTGCTCTGGTGCAGCCTCCCACAGGGTGTTGCCAGCGAACATAACTGCAAGGTGGTGTGTAGCAGTGGTAGTGATGGTGTCGATCTGCCTCGAAGTTTCTGAATCGCTCCTAGGGCTGACAGGTCTGGTATAGTTAACAGGAATTGGTATTGGGACTGTGGTTGGCTAGATAATTCCTGTGCAGAGCCTACAGACCATTGTGAGTTGCATGGGGTTTCTGAAGGCCCAGACCTGTGATTGAATGAAAGCTGTGAGGCTGTAAATGGCAAACATCTCACTCTGTCTTTAGTGTCCATTCACCAGGAGGCAGCCTTGTGATGGCCTAGCTTGTATGGCCCACCTGGGCACTTTGAGCCACGTCTTGGTCACGTGTGGACAACTCTATCGGAGACTGACTGTTGTGATAGTACCTAGGTATTTGAGTCTTGAATCGGGATGTGACAATGGCTTGCTGTGGCTGATGAATTGATTTTGGAAGAACGTCCATGTCATATCAAGCTGTCCTGGTCCCATATTGACGAACTCCAGCAATTCCAATTACATTAGATTTCTGTGCGTCAAATGGTCCGAGGATTTCGTCACCTTGTGTCTTGAGACTGATTGAACAGATAATTTCACACTGTGGCCTTCTAGGCTAAAGGAGTCAGAGTTTTCGGCAATACTAACTGCTGCAATCTATGGCAAAGAGCTTGATTTTCATGATATATTGCGCTCCTTGCAACTTCCTGGAAGCTTCTCGGTCCACTATCATAATGTCCAGGACGTCTGTCCCAAGTTGCAAGTTTCGTAGTGCATGCTTTCCATGATCCCATCCAGGATCCATTTATGAGAGCTGACACAGCCCATTGAGCTGTCGAAGAAACATATGATCCCAATGTATGGCCTTTCTCAGTTAAACCGCTGGCCCAAGATTGTTTGTACCAATAGCGTTGAGTGTTTACTCCAAATCTTGAGCAGTGCCTCGGTTTCGATGTCGTCAGTGGGCATTTTTGATCTCGGGATGGGTTTGCACGGGCTGATATTTTATCCGCCTCCAGACCCCTTACATATTCCAATGGTCGTTAGACCTAAACCTTGGAACGGCATACTGCTGTGTACCGGCTGTCTCGTGCTGGGGTATCGGCAATCTTTTTACTGAAACACACAGTTCCTTAGTGTGCTTAGGTAACATTTGAACTGAGACCTGTGGCCAGCTCGCAAGCCGAATGGGCCCGGCTGAGAGAAGCAGCCCAGTCCTGTTTTGGATTTATGAAGCGAGCAGACCTGTCCTCGCCGTATAATAAAGCATCAATGGGGATGAACAATCCTCTCATGCAAGCCTGGCAAGGCGGTGCATGCGCGTCTGCAGGGGTACTGATGCGAATGTCTCGGTGCTTACTGTAACCACCCGCAGAGACGGAGTCTCAGTAGTAGGCGCCAGACACTGCTGAGCCACCCGTCGATATCGCATTCGCGCGCCTCAGCAACCGAATCGCGAAACCGACGGGGACCTCCACAGCACTGTCAGCAGCGGGGATGGCCATGCCCTAAGAGCGGGTCTACGGCAGCGGCTGACGAGCCCCATCGGATCCGGGCGAGGCTCATAGCGCTTACTACGACGATCGAGAACGCTCGAGCGGAGGCCGATCTGCGTTCACGGCAAGTGATGGAGCTACATCATAAAAGAGCGCCCGATCCCCGCAGTAAAGCGAGGGACTCGTCTGTGATGATGGAAAACCCAAAATAAAGACCAAATCACACACGCACCACGACGACGACGACGACGACGACGACGACGACGACGGACATTGCCAGCCATGGGAATCATCGTGAGGCTGCTCGGCGGAGGACTGGGGATGGCCTCGGAGGCCATCCACGACTACCGCGCGCGCTCGCGCTCTCAAACTGGCCAACAGCCGTCCCCAAACGCCGCCGGCGCCTCGTCGTCAGCACGCGCGCCTGGTCAGAATTATGACGCGCCGCCGGAGTACGTGGAAGTCGCCGACGCAGCCACGGCGCAGCAGCTCATACGCAGCGGACAAGCCGAGAAGGTTGTCGATTACGCCGACGACAAGAAAGGGGATCGATCTAGGCATTCTGAAGTTGGGTACGGTCACGACGACGACGACGACGATGACTCCTCGTCCGGCGACGACGCATCGGGAGTCGCTGACGATGAGGCCGCGTGGGAACTCGACGACATGGCCGAGCGCGTCGCACCGCCCTCTTATGCAGACCTCGAAGCTGCGGAGACGGGCGAGTCTGAAGAAGCCAAGATCAGAAAGGGGGAGAAGATGGTTCGTGAGATGGTCCGGCTGGCCGGGCCTCCACCTCAGCCCATCCGCCGGATCCCGTGCCCGGTGATCATCCCGCAACGGCGACCAGGGAACAAGGACCGGGGCTTCGTCCACGCCTACGCCCCGGTCTTGGAGGATTGCGGCGTGGGCCAGGATGTCTTCCTGAAGTTCCTGCAGGATTGGCTCGTGGCCAGCAAGGTCAGTGAACTTTTCAGAGCCGTCGGATGACATTGCGAGGCTGACATACACAACAGTCTGACCCATGGATTGACATTGTGTTTGTCGCTGCTGGAATAGTCGGGTTCGTGCCTGAAGCGGCAGCCCAGATCGTAGGGACCGTTGTCCAGGTTGTCGCGGGCACAGCGAGAGAGCTGCAATCGAGGAGCAGGAGGAATACCTTCCTGGACCGTGTGAACCAGGACCTGTTCATGCCCCGTGGGCTCTACGCAATGGTCATGGCTTTCAAAGACCAAGTCCCCGGTCAACAGCCGCGCGGACCCCTGAGCAAGCTGGCTGGCACGGTGGGCAAGTCCTTGTTCTCCTCAGAGCGCCTCGACATCAACCAGACAGTGGCCAAATACAGCAGGGCGGATCAGGAGGAGTCGAGGCTCAAGAAAGGCATGCAAAACATTCGGCTCGCCAGCGGCAAGACCTACACCGAGGTGGAGCTACCCGAGGCAGCGCCTCTGGTCTACCCGGACCTCGACAGGATCGTCGAGAATGACCTCCGCGAGCAGGGCAAAGGCAAGACTCCGGAGAAGGCAGGCGTCAAGGACAAGTTCAAAGGCGCCGGCGCCTGGGTGCAGGACTACATGGACAGAAAAGCCCAAGCCGCCTATGTGAGTATCAGCTGGCGTTTCATGCAGATGTGGCTGCGTTCCTCTTCCGCGTACAGGCTGTTTTCTGTTGCCCGAGGCGGAAGCAAGTTATCGGAACATCATGGGCTAATGACCATCGGATCCACAGGAAAGAGACCATCAAGGCTCATCGCTAGCCGTCCCGTCTGACTCTCGGAAGGGCTTCTCCTCCCGATTCAGCGATCCGGAGCACCCTGTCAATAGCGGCTCACTGATCTCTCTCGTGACCGGAGGCGTCATGGATACCGGAACTAGAAGAAACGAGCGACGGGCAGCAAAGCGAGACCGCAAGGCACTCCGACGAGAGTACAGAGACGAGAGGCGCGTGGCGCGTGGGAGATCGCCGAGGGGCCCGAGGCGTGCCAGAAAACAAAAAGGTGGGCGCAAAGGCGTCATCAAGAAGATTCTGCGGCAGGACGTCTTGTACTTGCTTATTGTGAACTTGCCGTCGGACCAGGAGGTGCAGCAGTCTGTGGCTGACCTTGAGGGGATGATGAGTCAAGACTCTTATTATTATTACAAGACTTGATTGCAGGTGAGGAGAAACGAGGGCGTCCAGGCTTGCCAAGGCAGAGGGGCGTAGCTCATCCGATTTCTCATTGGTGGTATAATGATATGACAGCTGATCATGCCGCCGCCACGAGCGGAGCGGCACAGACACCTGCATCGCCTGCCTTTTCCATCTGTGCACTTGTTTTTGAGATTTTGTTTCCCGCCACGCAAGGTGCAACCTGGGCGGGCACGGCAGAAACACTGCTGCAGACGGGAGGCTAAATGCAGCGCGCAACTAATAACACTGAGTGACTGGACAGATGCAGGCGTGCGTATGTACCGTCCCAGGCACCGTACATAGACTCATCTGTTCAAGCGCTGCTTGCTGCAGTCACTGTAGGATCGCTTGATATATATGCGCCCCCCTTGCAGTAGCTTGCACCCTCTACTATACATCCTCTCTTCCTCCAAAGTGTGCCCCTGAAGCGGTGTCGAAGAAGATGACTGCTGACCATTAGGGGCTTCCTTGTGCCGCACGGTCTGGACGCGGCGCGGTTTTTTTTTTTTCTTTCTTGCCGCTGCCATCGGCGGAAAGTTCTGGTATTTCGGAAATTTGATGATGCAGCCTTCCAGGGGACATGCTGACGGGGTCGAGCCCTTTCTAGCGCCGCTGTTGGGATCTGGCATACATCATAATACATACAGCTTTTTGGAAAAACAACGCCAATCGGGTGGATCCGCCCGGCTCCAGGAGGAAGAGGAAGCGCTTGGGACAGCCACCTCTTTTTTTCCTTCCCTTTTTTATCTCCCGATGGGTTGCTCCTGCGTCCTTGCGCTCCTCCTGTGGCGTGCCGGCTCGTCCAGAGTCGAGACTCATGAGGGCACGCGATGGACACATAAATCGTCGAAGAGGGTGTGCTGTCGCCAAGTTGCCCCGTAACATTACTTATCCTATTCTCGAAATATCTGCCCTTGAATGGGACCGACGTCAAGCTTGGAACCGATCGCGAGACATACAGATGCCCCGCGCCTCAGGTGGTGCTCGGCAAGATCTGTCAATCAAATGGCACGTGGCTTCGCCTGTTCTGGCCACCTAGGAGGGTATTTTCTCAGATCTTGGCTAGTTGCTTGGACTTTGAGGCGTACGGGCTGAAACAGTTGGCCTGGGAGATGGGGCCCAGGTGCCGACCTAGTGGTAATTACCTAGGTACCAACGGCCAATGAAGAATGTGATGGATGCAAGGCCAGAATTTATTAACCCTAGTACCCAATCCTACGAAAGCACGTTTCTCTTCCTGGTATATATATATAAACAGATCAGCACAGAAACATGTCTTGGTAGTCTTCCAGGTGGATCAGGGCCAGAGCCGCATCTTCTCTTCGTCACTCCTTTTGTTCGAGTCCATCACGTTCATTACAAGTTGCAAACATGCATTCCTTTTCCTTCCTTACTCTGTTCGCCGCTGGCTCGTTGGCGACTAAGCTTCTACTTCCTCTCTACGAGTACCCCCTTGCTGGTGCATGGGACAACGTTTACTCTACCATCGAGGCAAACCCTCAGCTTGAATTCCAGATCATTTTGAATGTCGACAGTGGCCCGGGTGGCTCCGAGCCCGACAGTGACTTCGTCACCGGCACTTCGAAGCTCAGCTCATATTCCAACGTCGTGACCCTCGGCTACGTCCATTGCATGGCCGGGCAGGCCACACAGGACGAGGTCAACCAGAACACAAGCGCCTGGGCGGCCTGGAACACTTACTCGGGCGCGAGCCTGTCCATCGACGGCATCTTTTTCGACGAGACGCCCAACGAGGAAGGCAGTGCCGGCGACAACGATGTCTCCTTCATGTCGGCCGTGGTCCAGGCGGCGAGCTCTGCGTTCGGCACACACGCGTACATGAGCATGTTCAACCCGGGCGCCGCCGTCCTGCACGATGAGTTCTGGACCATTGCGGACTACAACGTCGTCTTTGAGGACGACGCCTCCGCATACAGCAGCTCCGTGCTGGCGAGCAACATCCCCGCCGGCAAGGCGAACCAGTCCTCGATCCTGATCCCGGACTTCGCCTCCGTCGGCACGGCCACCGACGCCCAGGCGTGGCTGCAGGAGATGATCGATGTCGGCCTCGGCAGCACCAACATCATCAACTCGGGCTATACCGAGTCCGCCTCCACCGACGAACCAGCCGGTCTCGTCCTTGTCGCGGCGGCACTGGCTGGTTCTTCGAGCGATACCTCCTCCTCCTCCTCCTCCTCCTCCAGCACAGCAGCCGCCGCATCCCCGACCGCGAGCAGCAAGGTTGCGTCCAGCACTTTCGTCACAAGTTCGGCTGACGCCGCCGCTGCGACCGGGACCTCGGAGTCAGATGCCGACTCCAGCACTGCCACGAGCGGTGAAGATTCCGGTAGTGCTTCCGCCGCGGGGACGGCGCCCACGGCGACCGCAGCTTCGGACACAGGAGCGAGCGCCGTCCCCACGGCCGCTCCGTCAAAGGCCGAGACGGCCTCTGCGTCCAAGGCCACCCATACCAGGTCTTGCAAGCACGGGCAACATCGGCGCAGGATCCACTGCGCTGGGCTGTAGGAAGCTGTTCGGGGGATAGGTTCTAGGGGGCGATTGTCAGTGTGGATAAACAGGATCGGCTCCCGAGGACGATCATCCTCATCCTCGTCCCGTATCGGTGGGGTCAAGTTGTACATCTTGAGTACAAAGATGTGAGAACTGACGAGACGCGATGGCCGTCTGGACTGGGGTGTCGGTTCTCCATATTATTTTCTCAGCACTTGTAGATATTCAAATAGGATATTACCACAATGCGACCTGCAAATCGCTCAAGGCAACAAGCCCATTTTCCCCGGAAGCCCAGGCTTGTGGATGCAGGCTTGCCAGCACCAACACGGGTATTGCTGAAGCAGATGAAGGAGGCACCCGCCATGCGTCTTGCGCCAGGAGCAACTTGATCACCCGCCTCTCTGGTTAGGTATCGTGAAAGGAGTCAGGCTCGGGCACCTGGCAAGCCAAGGGCTAGCCAGGCCCACATACTACATGCGACCAAGACCTGTGCATCGGTCCATCAGACGGACAAACCAGCCAAGAGTGGAGGGCCAGGTCAGGTGGAATTCCGAGGCCATAGCTCGGCGTTTTTGGGACATGCACTAGCATGAATCGCCAGGCGCGCGGCTCGGGAGCTTCACTCACTGCCTGCGAGCGATCTTCGAGTCCGTTTTGGGTTGTTCTGGTGTGAAGTAGACAGCCTCGAATGGTGAAGAGCCGGGGTGAACACGATCATAATTGACAGTTGCCGGGCTCTCTATAGGGCTGTGTGCTGCGCCAAGAAGGGGAACAGCCAGCTGCAAGGTTCCAGCATGAGCTTTTATTAGATTGAACGATTTTCGAGTCATACGGGCGGGGACTGAGGACGAGAACGAGGGTATACAAGGCTGAGTTGTTTCAGGAGCCCGTTTGTTGCTTAGTTCCAAGGAAACGCCGTGGAGAAGGCGACCGTGTACGTTTATTCGGACCAGGGAGCGATGCCGTGAAGCTTGTCCGGTTGAACCACACCATCCCAGCATTTCCCCTCCAAAGGGGAGCACACAATAAAACGCTGACATGGGTCCGAGCACCTGAACAACGAAACACTTTAAGCTTATCTGGCATAAGACTGACGTTCAGTGGATGCAAATACGGCTCTCAAGTCAGGATCCCTGGTGCGTGGGCAGCATTCTAGCTGGTTTGTTGCTATTTTCCGGGCATCTGCTCATGCATCGATTGTCTTCCTTGGCTGTCCTTTGTGGACAACACCAGATCTCGTATACAGATTCATGAAGCGGAAGGAATACCTGAGGGCTTGAGGCCAAATGTATATAAGAGGACCTGAGTCCTTAGGATATTTGATGTTGTTGATGATGTTGGAACACCATCAAAACAATCACGTTCTCTGAGTGCTTCCATTCCACTCTTTTACTATTTGCGCCAGCGCATTCAAAGTCATTCTTTTTCAAGAGATACCTTGGCCTAAAATACATCGTCTCCAACACGCATTCATTCGTTGCATCACTCTTTTCGAATTATACAACATGGCAGGAAGAACGCTTCTTTCGTGTGGAGCTTTGCTCCTCCAGATTCAGTCTGCCTTTGGGATCCCGGTGGCACAGGAAGCGCCTGCTCCCGTCCTTCGATGGGACAGTGCCAGCGCCCGGCGCAATCCGCCCGTCCAAGCAGCTGGAAACGCCGCGCCTGTCACACTCCCCGTCGTGAGGAAGCTACCCGCTTCAGTGGCTCGGCGGGATCTAGGTAACATCACGGTCTCACCATCCAAGCCCAAGCCCATCATCAATGAGATCGACCACATGTCCGAGGAGGAACTTCAAGATCTCATCGCCCAGATGGAGGAGGGAAACACCAAGCGGGCCCCGGAGCCTGAGTCTCTCGAGCTGGTCTCACGCACCGGAGCACTGTCTCCCAGGGAGACCGGGACCGAAGGCGCTCTGCTGACGTTCATCGATGGCGACTCCTTGCCAGGGACCGACCCGAACTGCACGGATTTCATGCTGAACGGTCCTTTCACAAGCATCCACCCCATCATGGGAACAACCAATCCCCGTGGAATGACGGCAACAAGCTTCAGCGGCAATAC
The DNA here is from genome assembly GCA_026120015.1 of Dendrostoma leiphaemia. Classification (NCBI taxonomy): domain Eukaryota; kingdom Fungi; phylum Ascomycota; class Sordariomycetes; order Diaporthales; family Erythrogloeaceae; genus Dendrostoma; species Dendrostoma leiphaemia. The sequence continues at coordinate 89,508 of JALRMF010000149.1, read as the reverse complement.
CTCATCCATCGTCGGGGGTGAGGCCATCGTGGATCCTGGCGAGTTCAAGTTCGGAGACAATGAACGCATCACCAAGTTCTCAGTCGGGCGCTCAGGTTCCTCCGCTGCTGTGTCGGCCTTCAAGTTTGAGACCGATGCTGGCAACACGTTCGAGTCCCTGGGTGGTTACGTCAAGGACGGCACGATCACTGTGACCTGGGAGGATCTCGCTGTTGGGTCCGGCATCATGGCCCGTATCCGAGGCACCAACTGCCCGAACGGCATCTTTGGCAGCATCGGCTTCGACTTTCTCGACGAACTGGATAGCATCTCCATCACCAACATGGACTATTCGGGCTTTACCAACAACATCATGCCCTCGGGCCCCGGCACGCAGGTGTCCGTGGGATCACAAGTTCTGGACAACCGGAACAGCTCGATCGAACAGCAGATCACGCTCACCACGACCGATGCCGTAACTCGATCAAGGACTGTCGACCTCGCGGTCGCGGCCCAGGTTGGCGGTAGCGTCCAGGTCGAGGGTAGCGTCGGTATCCCATTGGTTAGTGAGGGCAAGGTCACTACTCAGGCCAACTGGCAAGTTACAGTCACAAATGTGAGTATCAAACCGCCCTTGCCCCCGAGCTTTGACTGTGATGCAAGCTTCTGACCTTGTGAAACCGCAGAGTTGGACCGAGATGACTGGTTCGATCACCACCCGAGCTGGTACATTCAATCTGGCCTGTCCCGCCGGCAAGTTCTGTACGGCGAAGGCCTTCTTCACCCAGTTCAAGCTTGACGTTGACATGAACGCGACCTTGACGGCCACTAGCAAATCGGGCGCCACTTTCGACTGGGTCCAGAGCGGGACCTACAAGGGCGCGGACAGCCTCGCCATGCAGTTCAACGTGACCGAGGTCAACAATGTCGGCTAAGACTCTCGACTTGTTCCGCATCACGGCACGACACGTCGCGGTGATATATAGCTTCATTCGATGGAAGCAGCATTCACGCTCGAGATGATGGTAGATGACTTGCAATTTCTTTGTTTTAACCTTCTACATGTATATACACCTGTCAGGAATTTGTCACTTGGACTTTGCAGATGGCAGCATGGGAATGTTTTGGGTATGGAAGATGCGAGCGAGCCTACGTTGCAGTCTTGGTGCATTTGTTATAGAGACGCCTTGATTTTGACTGCAGTGGTAACATCTTCGATCAATCCCTCCAACCGACTTTTGCATACCCTTCCTTCTTTGAAGACAGCTGCCACATACGTTTCCGGGTCGTCGAATACGGTCACATCTTCGAGCGGATTCGAGGTGACAATGAGCACATCAGCGTGGAATCCAGGTTTGATCTGACCCAAGGCATCCTCCTGCATGACCAGCCGCGCAGCATTGACAGTCGCGCTACGCAATACATCCACCGACGAGAGAACTGTCGATCGCAAAGAGAACTCTCGCGTCTGCGCCTGGCCAAGGGGGCCAAGCAAATCTGTGCCGTAGCATATCGTTACTCCAGCATCGTGAGCGATCTCGAGCGCCTTGAGCCCGGCGTCGAGCACCTCCTCGTTCTTCGACATCGACTCAGGTGGCAGATAACCCTTCCACTTCTGGCTCGCCATCTCCGCGTACGCGACCAGCGTTGGTGTCAGAAAACAGCCCTTGTCCGCCATGGCCTTGGCCGTCGGCTCGTCGATCAGATTTCCATGCTCGATCCCCCTTGCACCGTTGTCGATACAATGCCGTATCGCCTTGGCAGTATAGGCGTGCGCCGTGATGTAGGTCCCGGCGTTCGCGGCGCACTCGGCGATGGCGCGTATCTCGGCGCCGGTAAACTGCAGGTGGTCAATCTTGTCCGTCGGGCTCGAGACGCCACCAGAGCCCATGATCTTGATGAAGTCCGCCCCGGAGCGGATCTCCTCGCGCACGGCTTGCATGCACTGCGAGACACCGTTGCACACCCGCCCCAGCCCCGTCGTCACCCCCCCGCAGCAGAAGCTGTGGTCGTGCGGGCTGCGGTAGTCTGCGTGGCCTCCGGACTGCGACAGCGCGTGGCCCGCGATGAAGAGTCGCGGGCCGGGGAAGACGCCGTCGTTGATGGCCTCCTTGAGGGCCAGGAGGGCGCCGCCGCAGTCCCGGACGGATGTGAACCCGCGGTGCAGCATCTGCGAGCAGACGTACGGCTGGCGTAGCACCGAGACGTCGTTGGGGTTGCCGAAGGCTCTGGAGAGGTCGCCGAAGCCGGGCACGGCCATCAGGTGGACATGGCAGTCGATCAGCCCCGGAGTGAGATAGTTGCCTTTGCAGTCGACGATGGTATAGCCATCTTCTTGGGCCAGAGACAGCGAGACGCTGTCTGAATCCTCGATGGAGTGGATGAGGCCATCTTGGATTTTCACTGCTTTCCCTGGGAGGATCTTGCCCTCTGCCACCTCGACGATGTTGGCGTTGATGATGATATAACGTTTTGGAGGCGGCCGGAGCCAGGGCTTGAGATCTGCTTCCGTGACCATGCTGGGGGGAAGGTTCCGTGGCAGCCGATCAACGCCTCGGGTGTTTGATACTCCAAGACCGAGAGAAGGAAATATCTACGTCTCGCCTGTTCTTGGGGAAGCGCAGTCGTAATGTCTCAATCTTTGACGTGCGATGTAGGATGAAGAGCGGCGCCTCACAGTCTCCTCCTCCCTTGCGAGTCTCCAGTGCTCCGCAATCTCAGCGATCGGCAAGATCCGGGGCTCGCCCTATCAACCGTCGACGACTCCCCCGAGAATCCCACACCGGGATCAATACCGGCAATGCGTCTATCTTCCGTCAGACAATCGCCCTGACGTTAGATATCGCTTCGTAATCGTGGACCGATAAGATTATTATGAATTTCCAGATATCTGAGAAAACCCGTTTAGACTCTGAGAGCGACGCCGACGCGTAGCTATTTACCTCGGCGATGTTCAGGAATACCTACTCCGCACTTGAAGAGGACTCACCCTTCATTGTATAATCGAAGAGCCCACGAGCCGGTTTCAGGTCCCTCCGGGCTCCGAGTTCAAACTCGAACCATCACCGACCATGGCAGACGCCGAGGATGTCAAGTCGCTCAAGACGGCTGGAGGCACTGCTGATCCTCCATCGTCCCAACTGGGTGAGAAGCCCGGCGAGCTCGTCGAGTTGAATGAGGCCTACTCTGCCGAGGAAGAGAAGGCCGTGTTGCGCAAGATCGATTTCACGATCTTGCCGATGGTGCGCCTCGCCGTGCCCGGCGTTCCGTGCCGAAAAGCGCTGCTGACCAGAGACATCGCAGATGTGTGCCGTCTTCTTCCTCCAATATATGGACAAGCAAAGTTTGAGTTACGCCAGTGTAAGCTAGATCTAATCGCCTCAAGAGAGACTTTACTAAAGAAACCAGGTCTTCGGTCTTATTACCGATCTGGGAATGACAAGCCAGCAGTACTCTTGGTGCAGTTCCATATTTTATGTCGGTGAGCCACAATCAAACGTGCCGTGCGGGGCCTCGATGTATTCAGGCCCAAAGCCTACCCTCGTTAGATGACTGACATCTTCGAAATACAGGTCAATTGGTCGCAGAGTACCCCTTCATATACTTGATGAGCAGGCTCCATTTGACCAAATTTGTCGGTGTCACGGTGTACGTCGCATCTCGAGAGCGTGCTGTGTGCCCTCTGTCAGCCACGACTAACGTTCTCCCCGTAGAGTGATCTGGGGTATCATCTGTATGTGCCTCGCCGCACCACAGGGCTTCGCTGGATTCGCTGCTGTAAGATTCCTGCTCGGCTTCGCGGAGGGTGCTGTCTCGCCTGCATTCATCACGATCACCTCTGTGTGGTATCGGAAAGATGAGCACGCTATCCGCACAGCGTAAGTAACGGGTTCCTGCTCTCTCTCTATATCGTCCCCGTGCCTAGGTGTTCCCATGCAAGGCCTACCGTGCTAAAGCTGATGACTTATACCTGACAGGCTGTGGATCACCATGAACGGCCTCGCTCAAGTTGTGGGCTGTCTCCTCATGTACGGCATCGGGGTGAACAGCTCACTCTCATTGGCTCCTTGGCGAGTCCTGTTTCTCATATGCGGCGCATTGACGTCTGCCGCCGGCGTGTTCTTCTACTTTCTTATGCCCAACGGCCCAAAGGATGCCTGGTTCTTGAACGAGCGGCAGAAGCACGTACTGTCCCTGCGCATGGCTCAGGACCGTGAGGGCGGCGACAAGACGAGCTTCTCCACCAGCCAATTGAAAGAGGCAATGCTCGACATCAAGTCATGGCTTGTCTTTGCATTTGGAGTGCTGGTAACTATGCAGTCTCCAGTGCTGACTGTAGGTGGCCCTGCATTCTGAAAGAGCATCAGTATATGCAACTGTGAGAGGGGGACGCTGACCGACGGCATTAGTTCGCGAGCTTGGTCATCAAGAACATTGGATACACCAAATACCAGACCATGCTCTACGGTGCGCCGTCCGGCGCCGTGCAAGTGGCCATGCTTTGGCTTGGTGTTGCTGGGTGTACCTTCGTATTTCCAAAGAACAGGACTCTAGTCGCGCTGATCTTGGAGATACCACCCGTCGTGGGTTGTGTCTGCCTTCTCAGACTCTCCGTTGATGCTAGTTGGGGCATGATCGTAGCATCGTGGCTTGTGAGTTCCGAACGACGACACTCGGGCGTAGGCGGCCGGCTGCTGACTGTACTTGATCCACCACACAGGCTTCGTGCATCACCGCGCCCTGGTCGATCCTCCTCAGCCTGACGGCGAGCAACGTCAAGGGCAACACGAAGCGCTCCGTCGTCAGCGCCATGTTCTTCATCGGCTACTGCGCCGGCTGCATCGCCAGCCCGCAGCTCTGGACTCATTCGCCCCGGTACTTCTCCGGGGTCGTGACCGCCATCGTCACCTGGTGCCTGCTGACGGGCACCATCATTGCATACTGGGCGGTTTGTTCCCGGGACAACGCGGCGCGGGATGCTGCGTGCGGACATGATGGCCCGCAGAGCTCGCCCGCAGGGGAGGTACTGCTTGATGAAAACGGCACGCCCAAGACTGACTTGACGGACAAGGAGGACCGTCAATTTAGATACAGTTGGTAGGCCGTGGAACCGCTGGATTGCATTTTGGGAGCTTTTTGTACGAGTAAGGGATATTTGAAAAAGGCACCGTGGTCAAACGCCCCCGCGTTTTCAAACATGTTACATGTTTACAGGTCATGTTGACGCCGCCATCAGCCATGTGAATGGCAAGGCGAGGCATGCCAGTCTCATGACAAGATTGAGACCTTGGGTATTCTCTGTGGCGATAAGTAGAGTGAATAATCATTGAGACTGATTACCTGCTGCATCTCATCTGCTCTTTCAACCGATTTCATGAATAGTACTGGGCTGCTCCAGATGTCGAATCCCAGCACTTGCAGCTCCTGAGTCTTTAGGGGTTGACCACAATACAGGTGTTCCCTGTTGGATCTCCAGGTCCCAGATAAGTATCCTTGGTGGCATTATTAGGCAGAAGAGATCTCAGGATCAGACCTGGATACTGACGCCCATCTGGGTTGGGAGGAGACAGTCAGCAATGAGCCGCCCGGGCCGAACACAGGAACACATCTCAGGGGAGGGGGGAGTCCGGAAAGGGAGGACGCACCGACGCCATTGTTCCAGCTCGGCTGGTACTGCAACTGGGTAGCGATCCAGTAAATGTATCCATCGCAGTAGTTCACATAGGCCCTCTCCGGGTACACTGATCGAGCATCCCGCACGTAAGGCTCAGCGACTCCTGTCGTCGTGTTCCACAGGTAGATGGCATTGCTCTCTGGCATGAGCAAATACAACATCCCATTGGAGTCACTCGCCAGCCCGTTCGACTTGCCTCCCTTTTGACCCAGGTTTTGAACAGCAGCTTCTGCTGCGGCGTCTGTAGAAGCGTTGGGTGAATTGAGGTACGACGTAGGGATGCTGTACAAGTACTCGGAAGACTTGGAGTGGTAGTAAAGAACATCCCCGTAATAATTCAGTTCAATGCCGTATAGACCGTTGCTTCTATAGTCAGTCGTGGGGTAGAAAGGCACTCCGTTGTAGGAGGGCACATCGCCTTCTACGGGGAGCGTTGATGAGTGTGACTCCAGCCTGCGCCAGCACTCGCCGCTCCCCAGGTCGAACATGATGAGCGCAGTACGATTCGAGTCCGGGGGCGAGTCGACGATGTAGGCAATGCCGGCTCCCGAGGCTGTGACATTGTCGAGCAGGTTGAAGCGCACCTCGAGAAGGTACGAATCCTCCCTGACACAGGTCTCGGAAACAGGAAGCGTCAAGTTGGACGAGATGGAACCATCGTGTCCGACGAAGCCCACTTTGTTACTTGGATATTAGCAGTGGGCCTGAAGGTGCATGTGTCCCGGCGGGCCTTCAACGGTCAAGTGTTCATTTTCGGTCGGGTATGTGTTTCGGAGGCAATCTAATACAGAACTGCAGACTTACTTAGCTTAGGACCGCCCTGGCGCGCGAGGGCCAGGGAAGAGTCATTGAGTTTCGGGCGGCCACTGTCAAGAGCCCATATTACGTCTAAAGCGGTCAGTCTGATCATTGGTGCGAGTCGAACCTGGGCGTAGGTCGGACAGGTCAAAGAAACTTGATACTTACTATCAGTCGTCGAATAAAGAGACGAGACGCTGATCAACGCCGCTGTGTCGTTGCTGCCATAGGCCACTTCATCGATGTAGGTGATCAAATCTCCGGCAGGGGTGTTGATCTCCAGCGACGGGTACGCATCTTCGTATGTCGTGTTCTCGATCAGCCCTACAGTGTAGGCGTAGTCTACACCCCTGGTGTATGAAACCATCGTCTTCCCGTGCATAGACTGCGCGATTCCAGTGGCTACACGGAATCAGTCAGTACGTTATTCTTCTTGGTACACAATTGATAGGGAGCGGGCGTTCTGGTATAACGCACGCCACTGGTCAAAGAAGTAATGGTATTCTTCCGCCTCGGGTCCGAAAGTGCCGGTATCATAGCGGACGCTGTAGTCTCCTCCCGTTGCGAAAGTACCATTGGTAAGATACTGCCCAGAGGCCAAGCCTATGATTCCGGCAAGCGCTGGCAAAGCGAGACTTCTCATGGCGAATGGTAGCAAGTGGTGTAAAGGGTGGGAATGGGCCGAGTGGCGATCGAAATTGTGAAGCACAACCTTGAAGGTGGAGAGTGGTCGCAAGCACGGGGGAGCAACACACCATGTTTATAATGACCTGTTGCTTATGTGTTGTGCGGTATTCTAGATAATTTCGATAATTGCACAAAAAGTTGACTGCCGAATTCCAGCTGGCACGCACATGCAGAGCCCCCCAGGTTTACCTTATACGTATTGGTGGCCTCCCTCAGGTGATTTCCGTTGTTGCATATGTGTTTGCATGTGTGTGTGTACTTGTACTGGGGGTAAATGCCAGCACTGTAGCCCTCCAGGCGCATCGAAGACCTGAAGATGGATCTCGGGTCCGAGGCGCTTAATTCCTCACCTTCCTTGTTCAGGCGACCAAGGTACATCCAAAGGGGCAGATCCTCCGTAGAATGCTGTATTTCGATGGTCATAAATCACATTGCCGCGTGGCATGGTACGTGCCTAGGGTACGGTATTGACACGCTGACCTGTGCGAAGATCTTGTTTAATACCGGTTGGTCGAGCTGATTGTACAAGTACTTGTAGGTAGTATATGCCAGACCTGGGGGGCCGAATGATTAAATGCAGATCTTGACGAGTTCAACTTGCAGTACCCGCAAAGAATATGTGGTTTGGTTATACAAGCAAGTACGGACATAGGGCATGTTATTAGGCAATGAACCCATTCCCCTGCTGCCTGCGGGGGAGAAAAGAAGGCTGGAGCCAAGGCGGCCCGGGGGGGGGGGGGGGGGCGCGGTGGCCCACGTTGGACCCCTGGTGCTCGAGACAGCCAGCCCTAACCCTAAACCCCCTGCATTATTACTCATCACCTGGGCATTTTGGACGACACGCGAGAGCTCATCGCTCGCCGTCAAATTCTCAACTTCTACGTGTTGGGAGCACGACCAGTCCCGAAACCTGTCCGCCCACCGCAGCTGCCACGCACTCACATCTCTCTCTGGGCGGACGGACATCTGTTTGAGATCTAGCTCTCGATTTGTGACTGGTGCGGCATGTGTCCGACCAGCTGCTTCCCCACCGCGCGTGACGGGATTTTCATTTTTCCAACCTTCCAAACCTGGGAACTGAGACGACCCGCGTGGCCCGCGTGAGCACGCGCGCGACACATTGTATCCCTCAACTTACTTTGGCACATCCGTCGTGTCGGCCGCTCCACGGCTCTGGGAGCCGTTTGGCACATGGGAGGAGGCTGGCTCGGTGGTCTTGTCATTTCTTCTTGAGAGCGGGCGCCCCGCAGGTCACTGAGCACCATGGCGTCTCGCGTCGGGACGTCCGCCGTCCAAAAGATGGCTAAGGCTCAGGAAATCCTCGGCTACCGGTTTCGTAATGCCGATCTCCTTCACGAAGCCCTGAATGTCACCAAGGTGAGACAGCACCAAAAGACTAATTACGCTACGAACAGGCGCCTTGCCGTGGTCGGAGATGCCATGGTCAGCGCCGCTCTCGTCGAGCGGTGGTACAACAAGAAGCATCTCTTCTCGAGTGACTGGTCGGACATTATGCAGGCCACCTTCACCAATGCCAGCTTCACCAAGACCGCACGCCGGAAGGGCATCGACATGTGCACTGTACCACTTTCCACAAACCAGACGGGCGAGGGCCATGAGAGTGAGCCCACTACCATAAAACTGTCCAACACTGTCGAGGCGCTCCTGGGCGCCATATACATGGACGCACAGGCTTCAGAGAACACAAACGCGCTGAAGGAAGTCGAGAAGGCCGCGGTTCGACTGGGACTCGTGCACGAACTCATCATGCACGAGTCCGAGCAATGCTGGTCACGTGGGCGCCTCACGACGCGGCGCAGACTGAAGCCCCGCTTCTTCAATGGTCATCACGTCAAACTCGTGGCATTGCTCAGTGACGCGGATCTCGGTCGGCAACACTCTTGGTCTGAAAGCGGGGATGGACGTTCGACAGAGCTCTCTCCACAGGGAGAACGACTACAGGTCGAGCAGCCGAGCAGTGAGGTGGACTTGCCAACTCGAGGCAAAGAATCCGTGCTGCCGAGCGGTGACGTGGCCGTACCATTTCGAGGCAACCAGTCTCTGTGGTATAGGCTGAATCATAAGCTCTACCAACTTGCGATTAAGAAGCCTGCCTGGACCCCCGTACTCAAGGCATCACTGATGTTACAGTCGATGCTGTTCTTCACGCACACGGGGTACCTCAGGCCTTTTCTGGGGGCCTCTAGATTTAGAGTTTTCCAGATTATGAAAAAATACTATCCAAAGGTCCTTGCCGGCGGAACGAAGGCCCCGGCCGCAGCCACGTGGCGATTGCCAACTTCACCTGTTGTTGGCGGCCCGCAGCTGCGGGAAATCGGTCAGCCCGCAAGCAGGCGAGCGCTTGATCCGGCTGCGGCTTTCTTGGAACAAGAGAGCATGGAGGCGACGGACCCCCCGAGGAAGGTCACACAATCGGCACCCGACACCACGAAAGCCAAAGAGTCCGAAACGGAGGGCAAGGAGCGCAGCGTTGAGGACAAGCCCGTCGAGCATATCATAGCAGCCGACGCGCAGGGGGGACAACCTGGAGTCGTGACCGACGTCAAGGCCGTATCAGCCGTCGACAATGTCAGACCTGATGTCGCAAAAGGGACGGCGCATTCCAGCGTGGCAGATCATGAGGAGACGCCCGCCGCAGTCTGTGTCCCCAGCAAGGAAGATGACCTCCAAGAAGTGGTCGTTGCGGGTGGCGATGCGGCAGCGGGAAGGACTAACCTTGTCGACGACGACGATGCAGTAGCCCATGAAACGAAAGTGCAGATGAACCTCACGCCGGCCCTGCAGGATCAAGATACCGCCCGGCCTACGGTATCGGATCGGAAACGACCCCTACCAAAGGCGCTAAGCGAGCAGGCGCAGGCTGATCCGGAAGACTGGTTGGAAAAGCAGCAAGAGCGCGTGGAGAAGATGAGAGCGGAGGTGCAGCCTGAAGTAGCCCATAGCACGGGAGTGGAAGAGAACCCAACGCCGACCCCGGACAGCCAAGAACTCGTCCAGCGCAAGCTATCGCAACGGAGACGCGCAATATCTAAACTCTCGGGCAAGCGGGTGCTGGCTGGCCATAAAGTCCGGGTGGAAAAGATGCAGCGGCTCATGGAGAATGCGAAAGCAGAGGTGCAGTCTGACTCGGAAGACCGGCCGAAGAAGCAGCCTGAGCAAGTGAAGAAGACGAAAGCAGAGGTACAACGCGACCCGGAAGGCTGGCTGAAAGCGCAGTTTCCACGTATAGAGAAGATGAAAGCGGAAAGCAGAACGTGAGCACCTGGACGAGGAGTAAAGGAAGAAGACGTGTGAGGTGATGAAGGGAGGTGGGGGGGGGGGGAGCGGCCAGTGTAAAGACCGAGCAACCATCATATCAGCATAGTCGCGGCAGAGGCATTGCTTGGTGCATGGGGGGAAATGTACGATAAGTACGCACGGGAGATACTACTAATAACGACCGGAAGGAGCATCAGAGCCAACCCTGATCCATAAGACCCGAGCTCATCGGCATCAAACAACAGCCCCAAGGGGATCCTAACGTGCTTCTCCTGTCCGACCGTTGTGATCCCCTCTCGATCCTCGTCCCCGAGCTCCCATTCCAACGCGTACAAAAACTCCGGGTATCTCTCGGTCTTCTTCGTCGTATCAGGGACGATAACGCTGCGTGTCCAGCTGCCACCGGAACAGCACGACGGCCTCGCTGACGCCGTGTCTGCCCACCAATCCCTCCAGCTTGGGGGCCGGGGGAAACAGGCCCTCGACCCAGGTGTCCACACTGCGGCTACGTCGGACCCGACATGTTTGTTGTCACGTAGGGGTTGTGAAGAATAGTTCTGACAGCGTGATCGGTGAACATGAAAGCCCATAAGAGTACTCACAAATCGGCGTAGGTCGTGCCGAGTCTCTTCACTGCACCCTCCAACGCTGTGGGAAGATCAGATGTCGGTCCTGTGGTCGAGAAAATCCTCTTCAGCCAGCTAGAGAACCCTGACAAGGGCAGTGTCCCCATCGCAATGGGGTGTCCAGTACACCCTGACCAGAAATGGTGTAGTCGTCTCGGGCCAGTACAGAGCTGCGCAGGTGGATGTCATCTTGTCAGCGGTTCGCTATTAACTCTTCGCGCACACTCGAATTCTCAAGTGTTGAAGACTCGGCATTGTTCCAGGCACTCGACGTCCTCGTTGTCGTCGGCGGTCCGTACGTCGGCGAGAACCCCCAGAAGCGTCTCGTTGCCCCATGTTGTATGAGACTACAACGGGAAAAGGCTTGAGACTGCCCCGTGGACGGCCTCAACTGCCAGGTATCCTATCCGGGCGACAGGCTGGACCTTTTCTCACGACTAACGGCAACGTAATGGTGCACATGCCCTTTCCCAATATACGCTCTGAATCAGGTGGGCGTGGTTTCGAAAAAAGATTTTGAGAAGCACCTTCTAAACAGCACAGAGTGGTGCCACCAAGACAGCCGCCGTATACAATAAGACACTCGAGTCCTAGGTTCAGTTTGTCCTCGGGTCTACCAATGGGGCTTCCGCTTTGTATATCATAGTCCCGGGCTGGGAGCATGGAGCTCCCGAGCAAAGCTGGGAACCGATGCCCAACCGCAACGAGACACACTGCTCCATCACCGTGCTGCTCGCGCACCCAAATGCCTCGTGGTTTCGTGCACATCACGAAGAGCAAGAATGATGACGTACCGTCTACCCTGGGGCTGTAGATCAAGCCGAACTATGTGGCGCATCCGCTCCACGTCGAAATCCGCGCGGGACATGTGCATTTCGTTGAGTCTGTGAGGGCAGCCACGGCCGCACCGCTGGCGAAATGTTGAATTTATCAAACATGCGTGGACGCTCTGTGAAGTCCTGACGTATGGATCCACCCTTTTTGTTGAGTTTAACACAAAAAGCGCTCAACCAGTCAGTAGACGCGGAGAAGATCCTCCGCGCTGTTCCCCGGGCCGCGATCGAACGTTGGCCGGAGACGAAGGACTGGAATTGGCTCATGAACGGGTGTGTGCGGCAGTGCCGCAGGTGCCTTTCACCACGCCGGCTCGTGTTCGATGCTAGTACCGTCGACGACGACCGGAGGGGTGGCGCACCCCCAACTGCGAGTGTATGTGCCCTTACTGGAGCCGCAACCTGCGCGCGTGTGACGCCAGCGTGATCCCATTGGCGACGCGCGCAGACACCATGGCGGCTGTGCATTCCGTTGCTGAGAGGACGGCAGAGATCATCAAGTCGGGTATGTGATTGGTGGCATCCTTATCCAGATTGCAATGTTGTGCACCTTGAGGGGGGACGATCGTGGCAGCGCTAGACAAAGTATGTGGGTTGAAATGTAAGTCCAGACTCGGGCCCAGAGTGCGAGGCAGGAATTGCTGCAAGCGACAGGGTTTCTCCCTAAAACCCGTCTTTAGCAAGAGCAATATACGTGTGTACTATAGACAGGTACGTGCACATGCACATGCATATGCAGGAACTCCCTCCACAAGAGAGATTTCATGGTATGTCTCTCAGGGACATGCTTTGTACTTCAGCCCGGGGGCGGGGGAGGGTGCCTGAATTTCTTTTTCGATGTAAATATGAAAACCATTACTAGACATAGGATTTCCACCCTCTCCCTTCACCTTGGTTTGCCACAGAGCGAACGCCCGATGTTCTAAGCAAGTAGACATTTAGCCAGAGTTCTGGCCGAGACTGTGATATTCTTCTGCTTGCCACAGCACTCTTGAGGGTTTGATGCCAGGCGATCAGGTAGTCATCACGTATCATAGAGCCAACGCCGGCTACTTTGCCCGACAAAAGGTTACAGTGGTCCGGGGGCCAGATCAAGATCCAACATCTATTCTCAGAGCAGGTAGAGCAGGCCAAGCAGGCCTGGCAGGTAAAGCAGGCCTGGCAGGTAAAGCAGGCCTGGCAGGTAAAGCAGGCCTGGCAGGTAAAGCAGGCCTGGCAGGTAAAGCAGGCCTGGCAGGCTACATAACTTGCATGAAACAAAACCACTTGCCTTGGCGTATTTAGCTTACGACTAGCAAGCTGCAGGGCTCCCTGATTTCCCGGGTTTGGTCTCGACATCGCGACGGGGTGCGGGATCTATCCGGATGCGACTCCGTACTCCTTTTAGCTCCCGCTGCCCATCAAGACGCTAACCCAGGAGCCTTGAACCCGAAGCAAGGACGTGCATGGGCGGCACAGTGGTTTACCAGGTTCGAGATAATGTTCTGAAATATCCCGATTCGCTTCGGGGCCTGGAGGCCTGCTGTCACTGAGAAATCTGCCGCCCCTTCTCACTCCGAGATCAAATGCCGTCGCCCTGATCCCGTGTCAAGGCGAGATTTTCGTCTCTAGCTTTCCATGCACGGTAAAATGACGACCCGGTTGAGGGGAAAACATGCAATGCGCATCGAGCTCAGGTAACGGAGCAAAGTAGTGGGTACTTGTACGTTGTCTCTATTTTGATTCTTGCGAGCACAACACGCCTTGGCCTAGCACATGCCTGCCAGCTCAACGACCTTCCTGGGCATCCAGAAATCAGTATCTTCAGTATCTCGGTGAGCATCTGTGAAGCTATGTGCTAAACAAATACTGTGGTATGACGCCGAATTCTTACATCCCTGTCATGTACCTTCTAACATGCTCCGTGCGCTTAGTAAACCTGCCCAGGAAGTAAATAATGCCCATGACCACTAGTAAAGCGGTCCGCTTGCATGAGCAATATTGAACCCCCTGTTGTCGCTAGCCATGTACATATCAAGTACATATGTTTTGCTGAAAAGCGCACCAGCAAAGTGTGGGACGTTCTTATTTTCGGCGATACTGTGCGCCGGGTTATTGAGCGGCCCTGTCTCTCTGTTTACCATGGTGATTACCATCGGTAATTTGATTTACATGACCGCTGGGAACGTGTTGAGGGCTTGCATCGTTGCAGCGATGCGGTCGTTCAGCAGGCCTACCTAGGTAGGTATGATGTGACGCTTTCAACCAACATCAAGCCTCGCAAGCCAGGTATATATCAGTAGAATCCAGCTCTACAGTTCTCCTCTACACCTGACTTTTTATTTTGAATCTTGAGAAGTCAATCACCAGTATCAAAACAAGGACCTGATCGTGACGATGGCATGACGGCAGCACGTGTGAATACCACTATGCGGTAGTGGTGTCAGAGCTCCGGCGCTTGACCAAGCTTTTCATATGTTAGCTTACTTTTGAAATCAGCCGCAATGTCACTTCACAAGATAACCCTATGCTTGTCATCATTTGCACCAAACATCCTTAAGACTTAATTGCAGGGAATCTGTCCGTGGAGATAAGGTCAAGAGACTATTGGAAGATGGCTGGGGGATGAGCGGCTGTCGATATCTCTCTTACTCTTGTACCTCTCAATCTAAGATGGAGACCTGAAGCCTACCTAGATATCATCGATGTGACGTGGATGGTATGGAAAATTGACATACGGGGGATTTCGCCAGGGATTAAGCACTGATGTACTGATAATTCAGACAAGAATCTGGAACTCATCAGATCCAGGAGGTAGTATTGCATTCGCCTCGATATCTCCGACAGGCCCCCTACTTGGGCAATTTTGGCCACTATGAAGCTTGTGTGAGAAACAAGATTGCTTCTGATAGCCTGTATTCTCCATCTTGGAAGGTTTTGTCCCTTCTTGACTTGACCTTGAGGGGGCTGCGTTTTTCACGCTTCAACAAGAACCTCTGGCAGTCTGCATGGTTTTCGCCTCTCGTCTGTGCTGTTCATCCGCGTTTCTGGTGAGCCACTCTAGCGAATACGCTTATGCGCAAGGCGTCAGTCATGTTCCGCGAGCTTTCCGCACGCGTGGGTCTCCTTTCATTGCTTCCGATATGCTGGTCCCTCAGCTTCGACGAAGCATATGTGGGCTGGAACCTCAACGAAAACCCGAACGCACAACATCCCCTCGACTACAGCGGGACTTGGGAGAATCATGATTTTTTTCCGTCTCCGCAGAACTGGCGTTTTCCGTTCTATGTCATCACCCTCGACAGGCAAGTCCGCTGTATTTCTTGAGTGGCTTTTCAGAACTGACACTAGCATCAGATTCATCGATGGAGATCCTCGAAACAACGAAGCCAATGGTACCTTGTTCGAACACGAATGGCTCACGAACCAACTTCGGTTCGGGGGCGATTTGAGAGGCTTGACATCCCACCTCGACTACCTTCAAGGGATGGGTATCAAGAGTCTATACCTCGCAGGAAGTCCTTTCAGTAAGTGAATGAAGCAGATATTTTCCCTGTTTCGCCTGCCCTAATACTAGACATGTGAATGTGGCATTAACTTCTATCTAGTCAATATGCCTTGGGGGGGTGACGGCTACGGAGCACTTGACTTCACTTTACTCGATGCACATCACGGCCAGATTCAGGACTGGCGTGACCTCATCGACGAGATACACTCCCGCAACATGTACATCATCCTCGACAATACGATGGCGACCCTTGGCGATCTACTTGCTTTCGAAGGCTACGTCAATGCGTCGGCCCCCTTCAGTTGGGATGAATACAATGTTCTCTGGAAGTCAGATCGCCGATACCATGACTTCCAGTTCGACAACAGTATGAACACGTCATGCGTATACCCCCACATGTATGAACAAACGGGAATACCAATCAATCAAACGTTGCTCAACGACCAGGAAAGTGGTTGCAAAGCAAGCGAATTTGATGCAGTATGTTTCTTCCTATCCGCATAGAGGTCCCTTTCTCGGAGGATACTGACGTTAGCCGCCACGTACAGTACGGGGACATGAAAGGTGTGGGAGTCTACCCTGCCTGGCAAAGTCAATTGTCGTAAGTCACCTTTGCAAGTAGACTAAACCCCTCTCTGTCATATGTTTCAAGATGCAGAATTTATCGTTTACACTACTGACTGCTTCATCTAGCAAATTTGCCTCGGTTCAAGACCGCCTGCGAGCTTGGCCAGGGTCGGAGGTCCTGGCCAAAATTAACCACTTCTCATGCCTTATGGTAACCATGCTGGACATCGACGGCTTCCGGATGGACAAGTCGCTGCAGACCGTGGTCGATTCCCAGGCCGAGTTCTCCCGTCACATCCGAGACTGCGCTCGCCAGGTGGGAAAAGATAACTTCCTCATAGTCGGCGAGGTTGTGGGAGAAGTCCCACTGTCGTACGTATTTCGGACTCTCCTGTGCTATATTGCTTATGCGTTTCGTTGTTTGCTCGACTGCTCGTGCGATTGTTTGGAACATCAGAAATGCCCGTGCCTGGAGGGCTGGCTGCCGTTGCTTGCCCAGCTGTATCGATGCTGACTGCGACGGCTATAGTTCTCTATATTTTGGACGCGGCAAGGAACCTCAGGAGACTTTCAGCAATATCACGGCTGCTATGCTTGCAACGAACGAAACGGACCCTGATATGTAGGTTTTTCATTCACACCTCGCCATGCTGTCCAGCCAATTCCGCCGAACTTCTTGGGGCATACCTATCCCCAGGGTGTTTTATTTGGAAAAGATGATCAGGTCAGGAATCTGGGGTCTGTTCCCACGCCAAATGCTAACAGTGATACTGTCAAGTTACCTACGCTCTCCCGACCTGGCAGGCTTGGACGCGGCAGCATTCCACTACCCGACTTACGGTGCACTGACGAGATTCCTTGGCCTGGATGGCCCAATTGGAACTCAGGGAGTCGACTGGGTCGAGCAATGGCAATCGATTCTCATGACAGATGACCTCGTCAGCAGTACCAGCGGCCAATTTGATCCCCGCCACATGTTCAGCACAACCAACCAAGATGTATTCCGATGGCCAGGTCTCGAGTCCGGGATATATCGTCAAAATCTCGGGTTTCTCATCACCATCTTGATCATGCCAGGTATACCAATGGTTCTATTTGGGGAAGAACAGGCCTTTGGGACCCTCGAGAATCTTGCTCCGGACTATGTTTTTGGTCGAACCCCCATGGGTTCCTCAGCTGCTTGGCAGCTACATGGATGTTACCAACTTGGCGAGGAAGTCTACTTCAATATGCCGTTCGACAGTGCAAAGCATGCCTGCCACGACGACACTGTCAGCAAGAATCACCTGGACCCATCTCACCCACTGAGGAATGTCCTGAAGCGAATGTTCGAGCTACGTCAGCAATTCCCAACACTGAATGATGGATATGGGCTGGAGACATTGTCAACCAGTATACACGATGTCTTTCTTCCTGGCTCAGGGAACATTTCCTCCCCCACTGGCCTCTGGAGCGTATACCGCGGGCGTGTCGAAGGGGTTCAGGACTTTTCTTTGGCTGGAGGCCAAGGAAACCAGGGAGTCTGGTTCATGTATTCAAACGAAAGTATGTCAAACGGGTGATCCGTGGCAGATCAATGCTGACATGAAGCCTCTCAGATACAACAAGGAACTATGAGTTCGATTGTACCAGCCCCAACAACACCGAGGCTCTCATCAGTGCATTTCCCTCCGGCACCACCATCCGAAATCTCTTCTTCCCTTACGAGACCATTCAGCTCGGAGAATCAGTAGTCACGCTCGATATCGAGAACTCGACGGGTGCCAATGGCTGTCTTTCGAGTCTCGTGATGAATCCATGGGGTTATAAGGCATTCGTGCCGGAAGACAAATTCGTTCCTCCGAGGCCCACAGTCACAAAGTTCGACCCCGGTCACGACGCACGCGTCTTGTCCAATTCTTCATCAGCAGATACCATACCTTTCGAGATACACTTTTCGTGGGCAATGGATTGTGACTCTGTCAAGGCAGGCATTCAGATCAGTTCAACGACTGAAAACAATCAAACTGCGGAGCTAGATGTGTCGGGCGCCACCTGCAGTTCTGTCGACGTAGAAGACAATACGTTGGACCTCGTGGCACAAGTTGGAACCTCGTGGGTGTTTTCTGGCAGTCTCACCAATGTCTTCCATGGGATTCATTCTATCTCGGTCAATAATGCGACTACAGAGGACGGCAGTCTTTCGACAGATGCCAACGACACGTTCCTCATTCGAGTGGGATCGGCCCAGAATCCTGTGGTCTTTCCTAGCATGGCCAATTACACGACAAATCTTCTCTTCAAGGACGACTCGAGCGGCTCACTTTGGGTATCCCACAAGGCTGCTGGGGCCGACCTCTGGAGATACTCGTTGAATTGGGGTTCTAGTTGGAGCAACTGGACATCTTACGCCGGTGGTAATGATACGCTTGCCCCACAGACTTGGTCAGGGACAGACGCTCAGAGATGGCAAGGAGACCATGTCATGCTCCAATAGTAAGTACCATGCTCCCCGTGCTGTAAAGCCATATCCTTTGTCTTGAAAATCCATCGAGAAACAACAAACTAAAGTGTCTACCTAGCTGGTCGCAAAAAGCCGGAAGCAGTGACCATATCCAGCATGGTGATGTGTCGAGCACCTTCGTGCGTCGATTTCCTCACGTGCATGTTCAGGGGCCGTGGAACTTGTTCGGGTACGATGCCGGCCTGAATGATGAGATGCAGCTCAACCACGACAACTGGACTTTCGAGCTTACATCCGAATGGCCCACTGAGGTGGTCTTCAATGTGTGGGGCATGAATCCGGATGGAGTCCCCGACAAAACGCGGGCGTATGGCGACATTGATGGCGATGGGGTTCTGGATCTTGTGCCTCCAGATAGCCTGGCAACCAACGTCGTCAGGCTGGAGCGGCCTCCGGGGATGCCCTACACGTCCTGGAAACTTCAGCTGAACGATGGTAATCTCTCCTACGGCATGGTACCCTCAGGGTCTGCTTTTCGACAGATTGCCGTTTTCAGTCTCTTGGCTCTATTACCTATCATCACTTCCATCCTCGCAATGTGGGCTTTCTGGTTCTCGTTTTACCAAGTCAAACACAACAAGGTCGGAGTTATGGAAATGAGCAGCTTTGCCGGCATCTCACAGGCAAGGCTTCCTTTTCAGAGGCTTGCGTCACGGCGCGACTCTATTGCCTCAAGGCGCAATTCCACCTCAGACAACAAACCTACCGCCACAGGCCTTCATGCTGCCATGGGATCCTCCAATCGACGCACAATCCTCATTGCAACTATGGAGTACGATATTGAGGACTGGGACATCAAGATCAAGATTGGCGGCTTGGGTGTCATGGCCAAGCTGATGGGACAGAACCTTGACCACCAGAATCTCATCTGGGTCGTGGTAAGTAACACCTCTAGGTGACTATAAGGCCTATGCTGTGTCCCAACTCACTTACTGGCGCTGCTCGTTTCGGGCTTGAAGTCATGCTAATATAATTCATCAGCCATGTGTGGGGGGCGTGGAGTATCCGATCGATCAAGTCGGGGAACCCATTCATATCTGGGTTATGGACAAAGAGTATCGGATCCAAGTGCAATACCATGTTGTACGCAACATCACCTTTGTGCTCTTGGACGCTGTAAGTACCGCGTTCCTCATTACGTAATACGAAACTTCTCCACTAGAGGCTCCTTGGCATATTCTAGTTGCTAAATATCTACACTACGCAGCCCGTCTTCCGACAGCAGACGAAGAAGGATCCCTACCCGGCCAGGATGGACGATTTGGAATCGGCCATCTACTATGCAGCGTGGAACTCTTCTATAGCCGAGACCATCAGACGTTTTCCCGCCATTGATCTTTACCATATCAACGATTACCACGGCACCTTGGCCCCTCTTTACTTGCTTCCACGCGTCATTCCAGTCTGTTTGAGCCTGCACAATGCCGAGTTTCAGGGTTTGTCCTCCTCCAAGCCACCTAATCAGAAAGCAAGCTAACACCCCTGAAGGTCTTTGGCCAGTGAGGAATGCCGCTGAACTGGATGAGATCTCTCGTGTTTTCAACCTGGACAAGCAAATCATCCAGGAATACGTGCAGTTCGGCGAGATCTTCAACTTGTTGCACGCGGGAGCCAGCTATTTACGCATCCACCAGAAAGGTTTCGGAGCAGTGGGAGTCTCAAAGAAGTACGGCAAACGATCGTTCGCCCGCTATCCTATTTTCTGGGGATTGTCCCGAATCGGCGCTCTTCCCAATCCAGATCCATCCGATACAGAAGACTGGGATCGCGACGCCAAAGCCGTCAACGACGGCAGATTGATGCTGGATTTTGCTGCCGAGGCCAAGAGAGGCGAACAGCGCATTCAAGCCCAGAAGTGGGCTGGGCTCAAAGAAGATCCTCAAGCCGAACTTTTTGTGTTCGTCGGAAGGTGGTCGATGCAAAAGGTATGAAGGCATAGTGATCCTATTGGCACTCTGATATTGGATTGGATTACTCCCCTAGCCACCCAACTCTGTTCACTGACCCGTATCGACGCTAGGGTGTTGATGCCATTGCCGATGTGTTTCCTGCGATTCTGGAAAGGCATAAAAACGTGCAACTGATCTGCATCGGACCGGTCATTGACCTTTACGGCAAGTTTGCGGCCTTGAAGCTATCGAAGCTGATGGAAAGATATCCCGACAGGGTCTTCTCCAAGCCTGAATTTACCCAGCTGCCACCGTACATCTTTACCGGGGCAGAATTCGCCTTGATACCTTCGCGCGACGAACCATTCGGCTTGGTTGCGGTGGAGTTTGGCCGCAAAGGCGCACTAGGTGTTGGAGCCCGCGTAGGAGGGTTGGGCCAGGTAAGACGGCGTCCACTGTCTCAGCAGAGTAGTACTCGACCAGCACTGACAGCGAGAATGGCAGATGCCTGGATTTTGGTTCACAATAGAATCCACCTCTACCAAGCATCTGTTGAGTCAGTTCAAGTCGGCGATCCGAGCCGCTCTGGCGACCGATATCATCACCCGTGCTGAAATGAGAGCTCGATCATCCATCCAGCGATTCCCCGTCAAGGAATGGGTCGAAGACCTGGAGAAGCTTCAGAACACGGCCATCAACAAACACAGGAAGGCGGCCGGGAAGCATGAACTCTACGTGGACACAGTCAACATGGCGAGTGCGACAATGACTGCTGCCACCACGGCCGTCAATAGCCCAGCACCATCACGCCTTGGAAGTCGTCCAGCCAGCCCCTCAGGAAGTCGCCCGGGAAGCCCTTCGGGGAATCGAAGCAGTGTCGATGCAACACTAACATTCGGACGAGTCTACGGCCCAGGCCACGACCGAACAAGTGGTCTCCGTATCCGCAGACCACGGTCTGCCTCGGCTTTACTTAGGCCGGAAACCATACCGGAGTCCTATGGTATGCCGGGAGACGTTGATCTTGCCATGGCGGACCCGTCGCCTACATACGAGCGTCCTCCGAACATCGACGAGTATCCACAAAGTCCAGCTCTAGACTTGGATGACCCCTTGTTGCAAAGAAAACTGGCGCGGGCTAGCCACGTCAGCATGTCCCGCAGTTTCTTGCCAGCCGATGGGTGGGAGTCAGACACCGATCGTGCAAGTTTGAAGATGCGTGCAAAGTCCAGGAACAGCACTCCACTGATCCAACAGCATCCAGCTCCTAGCCTCCTCAGTCTTCGAGAGATTACTGGGAGTCCCAACCAGCAGAGAAAGGAACACTTCAACCTGGAGCACGTCGATCCCTTCTTCCAGGACTCCACCGAGCTCTACTACAAGACGTTCGACAAGATGTTGAACAATCTGAACGCCAGCAACTCGGAAGGCAAATACTGCATCGAAGAGTACCTGAACAAAAGTGAGAAGCAGTGGTTTCAGCGGTATCATAACGCCAAACTGGGGAATCGCAAATCCAGACCAGGCACTCCAAACTCGGACATCACTGCCTTTGACACAGGCGCAAACTCCAACGTCGAAAAGCGCAACATGCTCACCTTGCTTGGGCATGACTACAAGCCTCCGACGGGACCCCGCAAGCTTCTGCTGTACAAAATCGGAGACTGGCCATTGTATGCCTTCTTGCTGGCTCTGGGCCAAATCCTCGCAGCCAATTCCTACCAGATCACACTCATCGCGGGTCAAAACGGCCAGACGGCAACGCAACTTTACGTGATAGCCTCTGTCTACCTCGCGTCAACGATCATGTGGTGGTTCTTGTTCCGGCGCGTGGCATCGGTTTATGTCCTCTCAGCACCATTCTTCTTCTACGGCTCGGCTTTCCTGCTTCTGGGAGTAGCCCCTTTCAGCAAGACACTGGCAGGGCTAGTTTGGATGCGCAATGTGGCGACGGGAGTTTATGCCCTCGCTTCAGCAACGGGTTCGTTGTTCTTCGCTCTCAATTTCGGAAGTGAAGGTAAGTTTATGTCTAGCCAGTCTCCCGCCCCGGGGAGGCACTTGCACCGGGTCAACTAACAATACGCAGGTGGCACTTCTGTCAGAACATGGGCCTTTCGCGCTTGCGTCGTTCAAGGCACACAGCAGATCTACATCAGTGTCCTCTGGTGGTGGGGAGGGAGCTTATCCCGCTTGACAAACTCTGGTGCTTCCCAACAACAACTCGTCTTGGTAACTCCTCAACTCACCGTCATCACGACAATTGCCTGTGCAATACTCTGGACCATCGGCATCATGCTGTTCCTCGGCCTCCCGGACTTCTATCGGTCGACTCCGGGTGTCATTCCCGATTTCTACTCGTCAACTTACCGCCGCAAAATCATCTTCTGGTTCCTGGTCGTGGTGATTATCCAGAACTACTTCTTGTCCACACAGTACGGCCGCAACTGGGAGTACCTGTGGCAATCTTCCGTCGCACCTGCTTGGGCGATTGTCCTCTTATTGGTATTTTTCTTCGTTGTGGTCTGGGCAGCTGCACTTTTCATTCTCGGTAGACTATCGACCGAGCACTCCTGGACTTTTCCCATCTTTGCCATTGGCTTGGGCGCCCCAAGGTGGTGTCAGATGCTGTGGGGAACAAGTGGAATGGGTCTCTACCTGCCCTGGATACCGTCGCTTGCCGCCTCCGCCGTGGTTGGACGAGGCCTGTGGTTGTGGCTGGGTGTTCTTGTAAGTGCCAGGTTCTCCCCTCTGGTACCAGGGAACCTCCCGTGACACCTCCGTTCGGGTTACAGAACGCTGACGTTCCTTCATAGGATTCATTGCAAGGTGTCGGGTTTGGCATGATACTGCTGCAGACGCTCACCCGGACGCATATTGCATTCACACTCATGGCTGCACAAGTCTTGGGCTCAGTAGTTACCATGCTGGCGAGGGCCACGGCACCTGACAAGGACGGCCCGGCCAACGTCTTCCCCAACCTCGCCAATGACAGCTCTTTTCAAGCCGGCATACACTCGTGGGAGTTTTGGCTGTGCGTCTCGCTGCAGATGAGCTGCTGCGTGGGCTTCTTCATGTTCTTCAGGAAGGAACAATTGTTCAAGCCGTAGGACCGGCTTGTAAGTACTCAAGTAGGGTGTGGGTGGGACACCGCGTAGATCGTTGGTGTTTCCTTCTCTGTCGATTTATTCCCTCACGCGGTTTACATAGATGACTTCACCTGCATTTGTCATTTTCTGAGGGGGCAGTACAACATATTGCATTGAACTGGGCGTAATCAAAAGATGAAAAGCGGCATACATAGAGCACACACTATCAATATTTAGTGGGATATTTACTTAAAATTTAGATGTTATTCTTTCTCGGTTCGTCCGGTGATGCGATCTTCCCGCACAAAATTGAATAAGATTTGATGCTGATAGATGGGGAGATGGATATGAATGTGTGGTCTTTGGACGCGATGAAACACGGATCCTGAGATGGTCCCTTCATGATAATAGTGGCACGGTACTGTGTATGGTGGTGTAATTGCTTGCCTCGTTATGGAGGTCGATAAACTGGACCGGGGACGTCTGGAGGCTCAACATGGCGCTCCTAGAGTAGACCTTGCTTCCCTCTTGCGATATCCGCCGTGGCTTGGTCGCTGGCTAAAATATTGTTGAGGCTTCCGGCACCAGAGCACGCGCTGGCCCATGGCCTTTGGCTCCCGTCCCTCTCTGTCGCTTTCAGGTTCGTCCTCGAATGCCAACATAGCTCGACGCCTTGCAACTTGGGCCGTTCCATGACTCCGCAACACAGGGAACTCATTATAGTCACAGTGCGGCCCAAAGATTGGGTTCTCGAATGGTCTTCCATCTTCGTCCAGAAGAGGCTTGTACTTGCCTCCGCCCGCCATAACAAACAACGACCCCGTCGCTTCTACGAAATCAGGCCTATCCAGCACCACAGCAAAGGTACGGTAGCGGTGCACCGGCGGCTGTCGCTCGCGCTCCTCGCTGTTTGTGCATGGGCACAGGCGCCCGCCGCTGCTGGGTCCCATCTTCTCGAGTCGTTGTTACGAGCGCCCCAATGCCGCCCGCGATTCGCGACTGGGCATAGCGGCAATGGTCCACGATGCTACCGAGGCAGCTCGACGCGCCTCCAGTACTAGGCTGCCTCGCGTGGAATTGCAGGGGAACTGTCTTAGCGGGGGGCCACGTGGCCGAGAAGCGCGGATGTGAAGGTCTGGCGGCGCTTGTGAGCAGCGACAATTCCTGCTGCGCATCGTCGGTGCCTCCGAGGGGTCTGTCTCGTGAATTTCCTAGATTTGTCAGCACGAAGGGTGTATATACGACGTAGGACAGATCCGGTGGTTGAGACGTCCTAACCATTCTGTTGGCGTATTGTTTGAAACGAAATCCAAGGGGCCGCTGCGAGGCAGCCGTGGGTGGTAGGCCGCCCGCCCCCAGAGAAAATGCCAATCGGAGTCCGCCACCGCAGCGGTGATGCTTAACCTGAAGTACTTACTAAGTATGTACGCACAGTATACCGGTCGGTTGTGTGCCGCGACACCCACACAGGATCACATTCGCCAAGGTTCGGCACGTGAAGCATCGTCTGAAAGTATAATATGTATTGACACGAAGCACAACGCTCTTGATATGTACAACGAACTGAGACACACCCATTTCCCACAACCAGGTCACGAGCGACCCGCATCACCTCATGATCCGGCCATCACCTGCAGTCTAAGCAGACGCGGTGACCCAGACGGTCTTGGTCTTCTTCACGCACGAGGACGCAGCTGCTGAAGTGAGAGCGGCGGCAGAAGAGGTGGTTGTTGGAGCAGCGGACGAGGCAGCAGCGACAACGGTCGAGGTCGGAGCAGTGGAGCTGGCGGGCGCGGACGAGGACACGGCGACAGCGGTGGAGGAAGTAGAGACGACAGGAGCAGCCGAGCTGGAGGAGGAGGAGGAGGCGGCGGTGCTGCTGGGGGCGGCCGAGGACGCCGCAACAGAAGAGGCGCCGGAGCCGGAAGAAGAGCCACCGGAGAAAGAGGTGGTAATGTCGCCGCTCTCGATGTAGACACCGGAGAAGTACAAGTCCTCGTCGGTGTCGGCAACGCCGGTGACGGGCAGCTCGAGCACACCGACGTGGAAGTCCTGGCCGTTGGAGCTGACGGACGCGGAGACGGGGCTGACGACCTCGGTCAGGTCCTCGCCGCCGGTGGAGTGCCACAGGCCCACGGTGCTGCCCGAGAAGTCAATCCCGTACGCAAAGTTGTGCCACACCCCGGCGGCCAGGGTGACGTTCCACTGCTCGGCCGAGTCGGCCATCCACCGCAGCGTGGTGTCGCCCGAGCCGCTGCCGCCGCTGGACAGGCCGTACTGCAGTTCCGTGAAGTGGGACTCGAAGAAGGCGATCTGGTGCTCCCGGGCCACCGAGGGCGCGTTGGTGTCATCGCGCTTGAGGGAGAAGTGGTAGTACAGGGTGCCGGAGGAGATGGCGCTCGTGTCGCTGGCCTGGGGGATGAGTTCGGTGCGGCGCATGGTCTGGCCCTCCCAGTAGGAGGTCGAGGTCAGGGAGACCTTGGCGCCCTTGGTGGAGGAGCCGTCGTCCGGGTTGGCGTAGCTGGCGTCGAAGGCGACGTAGTCCGAGGTGTTGCCGGTGCCGTAGATGTACCACTGGTACTCGCCCGTCTGGTCCGACCAGGACCAGTCCTCGAGGCCGGCGACGGTCATGTCGTTGAAGCTGCCGGACCACACGGTGGTACCCGCGGACGCGAGCTGGAAGATCTGGGCTGCGAGAGCAGCTACGACAGTTGCCTTGACCATCTTGAATGTGGTGGATCTGTGCTATATAAGTACAGTATGTGCGATGAACTCGTTTCGAAAGGAATGGATGCTTCTGATGAGATCCGAGTCGGGCTTATGAGCTAACCAGAGCCAAAAGAATGAATGGGGATGGGTGAAGTGAACGAAAAGAGTGTGTTGTCAATCTAGATGGAGCAGAGACGCAGCAAGAGGGTAAGTACAGCACCAGGCAGACCGTTGAAGGCTTTTTGAGCCGTCCATGATATATACCTACGAGGACCTCATCCCCTCGTCACCACCCATGCCTGGCCCATGAAACGAGGATGCAGGCAGAGGTAATTGCAGGAGCAGCACTCCAGGTACTCGGCTAACTACACTCGTTGGCCCAACATGGCTCGGTGCGGAGGATTGCGATTTATGGACAATAATGCAGGACTCGTGATGCAAGGCTGTATCCTCGGAAGCGCGCGAGAATCGCCTGGTCCGGATAAACGTCAGGGGAAACATGCCAGGTCCACGGTGCCGGCCTCACCAAATTGTCGTCTGAGCTTGATGATGGCCCCCAGAGGGTGGGACTCGCCAGGAAAATTGCACCAATCGGGATATTTCCAGACGTTCATGCTTGGCGGCCCATGCCCCTGGCGGCGCTGGGTCTGGACGAACGCCGCAAACACGGTTCATGATCTTCCCAAGGTACTTGGAAGGAAAATAACCTACTACGAATGTAGCTGCCCAGCGGACTCACCGCGCCCAAGACAGCTCATGCCTTTGGTGAGGCTTGTTATGGTCAACCACATGGACTTTTGCGAGACCAATATCATGCATGACTAACATCAACAATCCAGGGTCGGGGTGGTCGTAGTCGTGGTCGTCAACGGTGAGCGCCACCTCGGAAATGAACAGGCCCAGCGGGACTGCAAGCGACGTTTCGAAACAACTGACCAGGTGTGGTTGACGAAATTGGTGCACTTCCTAGCCCCTCCTCCCGGCGCCAAGGTTTTGAAACTCTGTCAAACACGATCTGGATGTCCTGATGAGCTTATCTGCTGTTTCTGGAAACTCTGTCGATCCGCTACCACGTTAGCAACAGAGCCTCAAGCCGAGACCCGACGAAAGTTTCCCAATCTTATAGAAAGACTGTGCGACCTTTTCATTGGAATTCTAGGTATGTCCCAGCTGAGTGACGCCTAGGGGATCCAATGCTCTGCAATAGTGAGAGAAAGCCATCAACCGGAAGACTGAACCCGCGGATGCTAAAGGAAGCACAGCCCTGGGGAGGTCGTCGCGGTGGAGATTCATCCCCCGTGGAGTCCCGACCGGCTGCTGACCTGACCCGCCCTTCGCCTTGCTCCGGCAGATCATGTTTCCGAGCACTGCCTCGCAGGGGCCATGAATCGAATGTCGGACGACATACACAATACGTAGGTAGCCCGCCGGGCAGTCTCTTGACTTCAGACTCAATATACCCACCCAGGTGCGACTTGGACTTGGAACCTCCCAGTGCCGAAGCACCTCTGCGTCTTTCGTGTTGATGGCTGTACATTACGTGCTCCCAAGTCGCAAACTTCGTTGGGGAAAACACTCCGGATGATCGATGATGAGACAAGGTCACAGGCTCTCTGAACCAGTGAACCTCCAGTTCCGCTGTCATGTAATGTCGGTCTGCGGATGCTGTCTGGTCGTCAGGCGAGTACGGACTTCTCAGGCTCTCTAGGTACATGTACCTATGTAGGTACCCGCCTGAGCAGTCAGAAGTCGCTTTGGACTACCTTGGTAGCGACGCCAACATGAGGACACTGCAACTTCCAGCCAATCTCACAAATGTGTAGAGCACTAGCGGACTGACCCATCGGTCCCTGAGAGCCAGGGAAGACGGGCTGTAAGTCAACTTGGACGGGTAGGCTGTCTCCCTACGTCACTGTTGATCGAGATCTTGGGCCTCACCCCCGTGCAAAACCTACTGCTGGTAGTGGACGGGGGATATGCATGAGGGAGCTGCAAGCCGGCCATAACAAGGGATCTGCCGATCAAGCTAATTTTCCATAGCCTGGCGATGGCCCGTTTGCCGTTCCGAGCAGGCTTCTGTCGAGCTCTTATCCGCCGAGCTGAATGATATGGCGTGAATGATGGACAAGATCCTGCATGGGGAGGCATTGGCGCCCGTGTGTTGTAGCTCAGTGATATCGCAACACCTCCTGTATATGCCTTGTGCCCACCTGCATGGTTCTCAATGATCATCCAAGTGGATGGAGTTCCGGCTTTTCGCTACGCTCTGCTGCGCGGGTAGCAACATGCTTCTGGCGATATATTCACACGTCGCTTGATGACCGCGCCCGAGTGTCAACCGACGGTAGACACTCTCCAAAGTGCACACTGCACATCTCCGAAGATGCAGGAAATCTGATATTCCGGCCTTACATTCGCCTGGGGTTTCCTAGGTATCATGGACGCGAATAGAGCAAGATAGCTGGGTATCTAAAAATTGACACTATCGTGTAGTCGCGGGCTTAACTTTGGTCTCCAGCTTGGGCATGACGGAAGGAAACAACAGCTGCCAGAGATGCTCCCACTACTATACCCTGGCGTGGTTCTGGGAAAGACACCCTGATCGATGCCATTTGAAGCATGTCCAGGAAGAGAGGGTTGTCATTGCGGCTCTCTTCCTTTGCACAGGCACCTGCAGTGTTGTAGCGTTGGTGCCGTGGTGGGAGTTCGGGACTCCTGCCGCGAGATCGTAGAAGCCCACGACGAAGCTACAAAAGACTACCTAGGTATCGATCAGGAGGTTGGACCTGATTGGCGAACCTTGATCCCAAGGACCATAAACCTTTCGTTCGCGTATTCTGGAATGGTATGATATGTTTTAGTGTCCGCAAATGCCGAGAGGCCCTGGGCTGGGAGGGGGGGGGGGAGGGGCTGGCAATAGGTACCATCCCATTGTCATGGATGTGTGGACAGAGGCACAATGACGATCAGAGGCAGACGGTGTGTTTCTTTATTGCCGAAGTTCATTGAGAGGCCCACTGAACTGTATACAGCCATAGCTCAAACTTGAAACTGATCTCATCCCATCGTCCACGAGCAGTCCGTGTACTGTGCCCGGCAATCGCATCGACCACGTCACATCTCTCCCCCGCGCGCCCTGGATCCTCGCCTCATCTCTGATCGATTACCACGTCAGAATACGCAACCACGATATGCCAGGGCAGGAGGAAGACATGAGGCCCAACAGACGTACCTCGGGTAGACACATACCGAGCTGGTCTACTTGGAGTGCTTGGGGCAGTTCGCACAGGTGCAGTTGGTGCAGGAGCAGTCGGTGCCACACATCTTGAGAGCGTTTTTGGTAGATGGCTGTTTCGAGGAGTCGAGGTGGTTTCTGTTTTCTTGGGTGGTCTCAACTTTTTTGGGTTGTTGACAGGTTGATGTTTCTTCTTGGCTCAGGCGAGGGAGGCGGGACTCGGGAGGAGGGGAGAGCCAGAGGATTTATCATGCCGGCGGGGGAAACCTACAAGTACAGAAGACCCGACCTGCTGACCCACTTTATTCATTCACTTGGGTTTTCCCCTCTCCGTCCCACCCACACCAAGCTTTGGACCAGGTATTACTTGCGCCCGGCTCCTGCGACGGCCTACCGGTACTATTGTGAAAGGTGTTGATTGGAAAGACTTGGATGGTGGATGGCCGGTCCCCATTGGCTGTCAGGCGCAATTATGCGGTAAAGTGGACCCTGGCGATCATATAAGTTCTGGTTGTTGTCGCTGATTGGTCGGGCATGAGCACGTTTTACTGCCGGAGAGAGGGTCGTCTGGCCCGACATCCGACCGCATGTAAGCGTCTCGGGGCCGTGGCAAGTGGAGGCACCGGAGTCGGGAGCGAGTAGGGTGTCTCCACCGGCTCGAGCCACGTCTCCGGGCGAACAACTCCTCATAGTATACTGCAAACTGATGTGCATTTCGGTAAGGAGTCAGCCAGAGCAAGAGATGACTGCTTTGGGATATGAGTTGTACATGCTCCACCATCATCCTCTGTAGAGCGCCCTGCCTAACGCATCGGCCTACTCAGCCAGTCACCCAATACCAGGCACTCCAGAGGGCCTGCAGGGCTTCCTCAGTTGCCATTTCTTCGCCCATGGACTTTTCGTGATGAAATCCCAGCACCCGCAACATGTCCCCGTGACCCGGCCAGTGTCGTCCTGGGAGCCCGCCCTCTCCTCCCGTCCACCAGCTCTTGACCTGCCGCCGGCCACCCACGCTATGCTGCCGACTGCTGCCACTGGTACCTGGACATCATGGCCATCTTCTCCTCGGGACTGAACTCGGCGTCCGAGTAGACCATGCGGCCCTTCTCCTTCTTCGACTTCTTCTCCCCGCCATCCGCCGCCTCCGTCGGCGTCTTGGCAGGCTTGATGCCCGCCTCCGCCATCCGGATGAGGTGATCGATGTCGTCTCCTGCCCTCGCCGCGCCGGCCACGAGCTCGTCCACGGTCGATGCGCCGCCGGCCGGATAGCCCTGTGGGGCCTGGCCGGGGTAGTAGTTGGCCGGGTAGCCGGGTCGCTGGGGCAGGTTCGGTGCGGTCGGGAGGGAGGGAGGTCGTGCGGGAAGATTGGAGGGAGGATATTGGTTGTAGCCGGCCGGTGGAGGGGCGCCGGCTGGTGGGTAGCTCGGATACCCTGGCTGACCATAGGCCTGGGGAGGCGGGTTGAAAGGAGAGTTCTGAAGATGCATCCGTCAGTCAGCCATGGTTCTGGTGTGCTAGTGGGTGAAGGTTATACTCACGAATGTGCCTGGGCTACCGCTCTGGCCCGGACTAGGGGCATTACCGGGTGCAGGGACTGCAGCGCCGTTGGCGCCGGCAGCCTTGGCCGCCGCCTTCCTGGCCCTGAACTCGGCGAATCTCTTCTTCAGCTCCTCGGGAGTCTCGATCTTGATCTTCTTGGCGGCGCGGCCTTCGCCGGGTGGCGGGTTGCCGGTGGCCTCGAAGCGTTCCCTCTGGGCGTCGAAGTAGTTTTTGACGATGCGCTCCTCGTGCTGCTTCCTGACATCCTCGGGCAGACCCTCCATGCCAAAGATCTCGACATCCAGCCCTTGACGGTTGGGAAGGGCATTCTCGACGTGGGACAGGGTCTCCTTGTGGACCTGGTTCATGTGCACGGAGAGACCTGCACGTGATGTTTGGTCAGCGGGTGTTGGATCTTGGGTGTGGCGGGCATGATTGCAGAGCGTGACTGACCTCCAGCGGTGTTGAGTCTCCTGCCACATCGGTCGCACTTGAAGTGCTTGGCCTTCTGGTGGGAGATGAGAAGCTTGAGATCCTCAAAGTCGCGTTCGCCTGCGGAGAATAATTAGCCTGGATCCAAGGCGATGCTATGCTATGCCATGCCATGCCATGCCATGCCATGCGATATGATGCGATGCGCAACTCAATAGCAGCAGAGGAGGGGGGCTGACAGTAGTAGCACCACGGCCGTCTGAGGAGCTCCTCGACGTTTGGGAGACCGCGCTTCTTCTTGCCCATCTTGTCGATCGCGTCCGTCGGCGGCGAGGATTCTTAGGTGTGTCGCGTACGGCGGATCGGGTGGATGAGGACGCGTCTGGGGCGTCGATGGGAGTTGTTGTTGGCGGCAGGTCGTTCTTTGGATCTGGTGATGCGAGCTTCAAAGTCGTCGTCGAAAAGTCCAAAGCCAGCCTCTCGCCGCGCCTGTTCGCGCCTAGGGATTGTCAGGGTGGACCCTGCCGCAGGCAGCACAGGTTAGACGCGCCCGGCTAGCGCTAAGTCAGAACTGGACTAGCGGTGAGTGCCCCAGAAGCCAAGGCAGTAAGTCGGAACGGGTCAGTGAGAGGTGAGAGGTGAGGTCACCGCTTT
Organism: Dendrostoma leiphaemia; assembly: GCA_026120015.1. Classification (NCBI taxonomy): domain Eukaryota; kingdom Fungi; phylum Ascomycota; class Sordariomycetes; order Diaporthales; family Erythrogloeaceae; genus Dendrostoma; species Dendrostoma leiphaemia. The sequence goes on along the minus strand of JALRMF010000149.1, from coordinate 57,531 downwards.
TGGCAGTCGGCCTTGGTACCCGGTACGTCGCATCTTCCTCACCAGTCTCATCCCGTCTTGCCAATGAGTCCCAACTCACCCTGAGAACCAATACCGAGTGAGGCCGTCGCCTTTTCCACCCTCGCCCTTGACGACCAGCGTGTCATGCCACCCTCGTCATCACGGCTGGCGTAGTTTTGTGCGCCCCAAAAAAAGTCCCCAAGGCATATTTCCTGGCTTCGCCTCCAAATCCAACATCGCGACGAGGCTCAACTACAGCGTTGCGTACCATGATTGGGACGACCACCGCAATACTTACGACTCAAAAAATTGCCATCTCTGGGAAAACTCAGCTGTCGGGGTCTGTCAGACCAAGAACACGGGTCTCTTGCTATCCTGTATTAGTTTGGACTTCTCGCCCAATCGATCCGTGGTGCTGGGTCGGCGCATGTCCACGAGGATCGCCATACAGACTTCGCAGATTCCAGACGACCAAACCCTGAACGCCTCCCCCTGCCGGCGCCTTTTTCCTTAACTGGACAACTCTAATCTAACCTACCATTCATACGGCCCACAGCCTGGTCTTAGGTTACTTCTCTCTACACGCCTACGCCGCTGTAGATCCGCCTGGCCTCAGATCTAGCCGGGGTACTCTTGCGTGCATGAACCAGATCAGACGCACCCGCTCGTCAGTCACTGTCGCCATTCAATGCGGCCATCCACCGCCGGGACACGACATCTCCTTGCCCGTCTCGCTCCCGCTCCGTCCCCTCTCCTGGCCCTGGGACGTTCGACAGCTCCATTGCAAGTGGCCGCTTCATCCGCCAGGTAGTCTGGTCAGCATCTTTCTCGCCGACCAGGACCCCCCTCCCCGGCGTATTCTCATCTCGAATACGCGGCCGTGGGCGTGGGCGTGAGCAAGCTGTGCTGCGGTGGCGACCACCTCAACTGAAACATCAACGGCTGCCATTCCACCTTTGTGGATACTTCCGAAGCTCATCTCAAACATCAGAGCTGCGCAGCCTCACACTGCACACAAAGCGCCGACTGACATTGATACTTCACACTCGCTGAGCCGCAGTGGCATTTCCTCACTTGCTCTCCACCACATTCTTCTCTCAATACTCACTTCTGCCATAAGGGCTGTCGGATGCTCAGAACAGCCTGCTCGCGGCACTGTGGCCCTCGAGTTCATCCCAAATCCTCTCTCTTATAGCATATCCACTGAAGCCATTTTGGAACTGCGATTCGCCTCCCAGGGGACAAATCAGGAGGACCATGGCTTCGGATGCCACCCCCTCCCTCTCCCCGGCCCAGCTGCGCGCCCTCTTCGATATCCTCAACCACAATGAGACGTATCGGGAAGCCGAGAGCTTCAAACATGAATATGCGATCAGGGAATATGGCTATCCATTCACTGACGCCCAAGATACACAGCGTAACTCAGCCTCCAGCCCCACCTACCACCCAAAGTCCTCATCCCCCTTGCTGCAGCTCCTTCTCACAAGATGCATCCTCACAGTGCCAGGCATGAACGACCTCCCGCCAGACTTCTGGCCTAACAACTTCCAGGGCATCATGGTGAAGCTCGCCGGCGCGAACTTCTCGGAATCCTACGACAAAGGCACGCTGGGTACTAGGAAGACCCTGGCGACCGGCGCATCCGTGATCCACGAAGCCTTGACGAGGGGCTTGCTGGGCGGCGTGCCCAAGAGTGCAGAAGCGGCCAGTCTGAAGAAGAGGAAATACGACGCGACCCAGGCGTCCGAGCTGGAGAGGGCCTGGAACGAGTGTGTCAATGAGCTGATCCACGGGGACCTGGCCGACGAGCTGTTCGACCACGTCGCGGAGACGGCGGATGTGGAATCACACTCACCGGCTGTATCAGCAGCTGCCGACTATGCCATCCTTCACCTGGCCTCGTTGCTACACCACGTCTTCGTGTTGTCTTCGGAAGGGCAGTACCTGCTGAAGCTGCTCGAGAACGTGTTCAAGCTGGTCCCCTTCTCCATGATGCGGCAGACTCTGCGGATAGGGAACGCAGCTACCATGATCCACGGGATGGTGCGCATTTTTCTGGCCAAGATGAGCATGGGAGCGGTGACCAACTGGATGGGGCTGACAAGCGGCGCGGAGGATGGGATGAACCTGCTCCAGAGGTGAGACTGCCTGGCTGACGATCCCAGGAGGGACATTCGAATTGACATCAAGACTTGCAGGATTATATCCCTTGTGCTGAGCTGGGACTCCAGCGAATTCCGGAAACAAGCCAGCCAGATCGAGGCAGCCAAGGAGCGGCCGACGAAGGAACAGCTCGCCGCCCTGAGAGAACACCTCAACATGCCTGCTTCGGTCCACCGAGCCATGCGCGAGATCAGTATGACACAGCGAAAGTCGATTGTAGCTGTGATTCTTGAGGCAAACGACCCGAAACTCCTCGATTCCCTGACCGAGTCCCAGCACACGCAATGCCTAGAGTGGTTTTCTGCAATGCTCTCGGCGCGGGACCGCGACGAGATCACCAAGGTCCTCTGCAAATCGAGCCCGGATTATTTGACCGCCGCCGTCCGGGGCGCCGTAGACACCTACGAGCCCTTCATCCGGGCGATCCATGAGTCGATGGACCTGCGGGAGCATGTCACAGCCGTAGAGACGTTCTTATCCGACTTCATCGAAACGAGCAGGCCTAAGAAGGCGAAAGGCGGGTGGCGGCGGAAGAAGAGCAGCGGAAAGTCATCAAAGACGGAGGACATGAGGCCGCCATCGGTAGAAGACTACGTCGCGCTCATCCGTCGAAACAAGGGGCTGCTCTACAACTACTGCCACGAGTTCGCGGCGAAGTGCACGGGGCTGCGCGAGCAGTTCCGCGGCTGGGCGCATGTCGCCATCGACGAATTCAACCTGCAGCACGACGCGGACCGATACGACGGCGGGATCGCCGGCAAGCTCCGGGACATGTACGGCTCCCTCCCCCCCGACGCGCGCCAGGCCATTCTCAAACAACTGGATGCACACGCCTCGTACCTCGAAACGTTGGACGCCCTCTCGGCCCTGCGCATGCAGCGCGTACTAGACCAGCTCGAAGCACAGCCCAACAGCGACGAGAAGCCCACCACCAAGTCCGGCCGGTCCAGCAGTAAGACCTCGTCCGCCTCGTCCTCGGCCGCGGCGTCCCCGCGCAGCTCCACGGGCGGACTCAGCATGTCCGGCCCCGGCGTGTACCTCATGCGGTGGGAGGCCCTCCTCGACGAGACGCCCATCACGCCCGCCACGGCCCGCGGCCCCTTGCGGTGCGGGCGGGACGTCAAGGGGCAGAAGGCCTGGGGCAAGACGGTCGCCGAGGGCGTCCAGGGCGGATGGGACGCGGGGGCGATCGCGCGCGAGGAGGACCTCGTCGTGCCCGAGGCGCCCGACACCCGCACTGTGACGGACGTGCTGGGCAGCCGGTTCAGGGACGTGGTGAACGAGAAGATTGGGGAGGTGGTGCCTGCGGTGAGCGAGAAGGTTGGGTACCGGTTGACTAGTACCGAGGGCGGGTTGGCTACGGGTGTGCAAGGCATCAGCCTAGCTGGGTAGAGGTAGAGGAGATGAAGATATTGGGAACAGAGATGTGGGAGCGCTACATTTGATTTGGATGCGGCAGGATATAAAGGGCCGGTATACTTCAGGTGTCATTTGTACATATGCTTGAGACACATTTCAGCGTACATACACGCGTTGTAATTTCCTTCGCCTTCATAAAATACCCCAGCATTCATCATAACATGAGCCCTCTTTAACGCTCGTGAAATTTTGATGTGTCGTGAAGTGGTCGGTGGAGTATCATCCAAAATTGTGTGGGCCACTTGCATGTGTACCTATGTCCTCAACTCCCCACGTATAGGTAGGCTATCCTGCGTGTAGATGAGATCAGGAAGCTGTCGGCACTACCGGCTGCCGAATACACTTTGAATCGGGGCCATTATTAGATCGGCTGATGGATCATGATTGGGAAGTGCTGCTATTTTCTTGTTCTTAAGGATTGGCCTCCTTAAACTAGGGATGACCAAATACTGTACATCCCTACTTCGTACAGTAATTTGTATACGTATAGTATAAGTTGTACAAACTTTCTTATTTGCATGCTATACTATTTTTCGTTTTAGGCTTAGCGCCATTAGACCTTGGTGTTGTTTTAGCCCGATAGACAGAAATTTAATGTTAATTCTAGCCAAGGCTCCTTTGTACAAAAGAGGCTTGGTTAATTAGTAAATTTGGTAAAAATCAATAGTTAATATTACTAAATTTACCTTATTAAGAGACTTTAGTTAATAAACGGCAGAGTGTTGTTTTAAGCACTAAATTTAATAAGAAACTCAAGGGCTAATAAGCTTTAGTAGGCTAATAAACTTAGTAATAGCTTTATTTTTCTCTTAATTAGGAAATAATAGGAAGGGATGTATAGTATGTTTGTAATTCGTATATGTACAAACCGATTACTGTATAGAACGTACATGTACGTGTACGATTAATTGGGCATCCCTACCTTAAACGAGGACTATCTATTCAATGTTGGAGGACACCGTCACGATTCATCATATAACGGGCCTCTTATGGGACCTGTCCCTGATGGGACAATGTCCTGTGGCTGGAATCTGTACAGAAAAATCCTCTTTTGGCCTTGGTTCAAGCCGCATACTATAGTTTGCTGGAAGACAGCGCCTTGATTGGGTCCACCTCCGCAGATGTCGAACATACCAGCCAACCCACCGAACACCAGAAGTTAGATTGGTTGACGCAAGCCTTCCACACCCATGGGTGGACCAATTTTGGCCCGTGACAAGCGTGATCAACTGAATCTCGCCGAAAGCCACGTGTACAAGATCGGATCATCCACTGGAGACGGAGCAAAGTGTTGTTTCCGGCCCTTGCCAGTAAGTCTGCGCGAGCGGCTGACAGCGGGTCTCGATGTAGACTTGACATACTGTAAACCATCGCAGACCAATGCCCTACGCGAGACTAGCCAATGCAGCTTGACCGCGCCCGGGTTCGTGAGGAGCTTGCCGCTGCTTGTTGGCCAGCCTTTAAGTACGCTCGGCTTACTGCAACTCATGCGCGGACCTTGTAACTTGTCACGTTCTTCCGCAGAGCGCGATTTCCCTCTTATCGATGTACTGCCTGGGACGTACCTTTGGTAGACGGATGTCAAGTGGGGGTCCGGAATAGCATACGGCCGTCAGCACTCCGCCATGGAGTTTTGCAGAGCTGAACGGGCTTGCTGACTTGCCCCTTCAAAAGCCCGAGGCCGAGGCCGAGGCCAACCTGATGTGAATATAGAGCGGCCGCTGTTATCCCTTACCGGACCGTCGCACTTTGGCTAATAGGAGATGTGTTTTTGTAGATATAAATGTACTCTAGTATCGAAGACCATCTCCTCTCGCAAGATCACGCTGCAGAATACCAGAGAGAACCGCACGTCGCTCGAGAGCGTCAAATCAGATTCACACTGGACTATATCATGGCGACGCAAACAGCGACATTGACCTCCACGGGCAAAGAAGGCCCTTTGAGCCTCCAAGGCACGCGTTCACTCCCCGCACAACTCCCCGCCGGCCTCCTTCAGAAATTTTCCAAACTCGATCGCGCACAGGCCGGTCACCTGCGCCACTTTCACAACCTCGCGAGCCTCGCCGACGGAGAATGGTGGCACATGGGCTGCTTGGACCCCGGACAGGAGGATTTTCAAGCGTATCGGTACCAGCTTGCGACCATGGCGTATGCCGCAGGCCTCGCCCACTACCATCGTCTCCCTGCCCTCCGGTCCGTCTTCCGCACGCTGTTGGAAGGGCTCATTCATAAGATGCTGAGGAGAGACGTCTGGGGCTATTGGTACATGACCTCCCGGTCGGGCAGGGTCGTGGACCCGGACATCGCGGAGCTGCGCACGCCCTGGCCGGACCCGGTGCGCCGGGAGAACATCATGTACTCGGGCCACCTCCTGCTCATGGTGAGCCTGCACGGGATGCTCTTCGACTCGGGCGCGTACGACGAGCCCGGCGCCCTGACGTTTGACTGGAACCCCATATTTTCGGGCCTCGGTCCCGAGAAGTTCGCGTACAGCCGCAGCTCGCTGCAGAAGGCCATCTTCGACGAGTTTGAGCGCACGGGCTGGATGGGGGTGTGCTGTGAGCCCAACGTCGTCTTCGTCATCTGCAACCAGTTCCCACTTATCGCTATGCGGTACAACGATGTGCGAAACGGGACGGAGCAGGTGATTGGGGTGCTGGAGAAGTATCGCGCAGCGTGGGAACAAAAGAATGGCGGGTTCACCCGCCCCGGTATCTCCGGCGAGGACGAGTTCATCTTCTTCTACAGGGTCAAGCAGGATGCTGTCGTGCCCAACTTCGCCGGTGTGTCGGCAAACGGTTGGGCATCGGCTTTCATGAACTCTTGGAACTCGGATTTCGTCCACCGGGCATTCCCAAGTCTGGTAAAAGGATACTTGACAAAATACCCTGATGGAAGAGTAGGCCTGAACAACAAATTTGTGGCCAAGGAAATTCGAAGCGCTGGAAAGGAAGAAGGGGAGCCGGAGCTTGGCTTGACAGCCACGCCTGAAATGCTGACGAAGGCCTCTGAGAAGGTACAAGAGGGTCTTGAAGCGAAGAGAATCCGGACGCCCATGGGAGATCTTGCGCAGTCGACTGACTTTGGATACATGATGCAGTGGACGTCAGAAGTGGCCCCATTGCCGTCATCAGCCGAAGACGATGTCGTGGCAGGACTCTTGAAACACGCAGACACTTATCTCAATCCGTCCTGGGAGAACGGAGGGCTGTTCTACCCAAGAAAAGACCATCCACTTCAGGACGACCATGGCAATTGGGTCGGCATGGATCCATACACCGGAAACGCAGCGATTGCGTACGGCCGACTGAATGTCAGGGACGGACAGAAGAAGATGTGGGATCGACCATGGACGCGAGATGGCCATCACGGCAGCTATCCTGTGATTGAGGGCGTCGATCTCTCCGCTGGTGTTGATTTCCTCCGCGGCGAGTGGAACAAGGAGATGGGGGCTTTGGCGGCCACGATGAGAACGTGGGATGGACGCAAGACAAGGTATGTTGGCCTGCTAGGTATTTCTTCTCTGCTTTGTGTCTGTCTCTGCACATTCAATGTCTCTTCTGCAACGACCTGCCCTTCGTGGCCTGGTCTATCGGGGAGTAATCTTTTCATTACAGTGCCCTCTCCCCGCTGTCCAGCAATAATTTTGACGACATAGTTTCTTTTTGTATGCCTTGACAGAATTATTGACATGGTGACATTCCGCAAAGTGTCACATTACAGGTGCAAAGGCTGCCCCCTGGTGTATATGGGGTGTATATCTCCGGTGAACTCGCGGAGACCAAGTTATCGAAGGCTGGGGATGTGGTCGAGCTGATGCTAGATGTTGCTGGCGAGGAAGTCGATGTGGTCCTACTGAAGGAGCAGGCTTAGGCAAAGCTATTATCTCACCTGTACATTTGTTGCCTACATTCGTCGCGGTACCTAGGACATACCGACTGCAATGGCCCGCCGAATCTACAAGACTTCTGTGTACGAATAGCCTCTGTCCACTCTTGGTCTTTTTAGGGAATTGAAAAAAGGTCATAGGGCCTCACAAGCCCCACTGCCGTCTTTGAAACTGCACTGGAGCTCCTACCCGAATATATGCCCCTTAGGTACGTACTGTAAGTAGAGCGCACACTGGCACCTCAGTACCACCTAAGCAACACCACCGGATCATGAAGACAATATTTGACGAAGCTTCCGGTTTGACATTGTAGGATATTGGGCATCTGGACATGAGCCGCCGAGAAAGCCTGACCAACCTGAGCCGCAGTGACGGGCACTCAGCATTGGCTCACTGGCAAGTGGCTCTGGGCTTCGCGGAGGCAACCTTGGCTTTATTAGGACACCAGAATCAACAAGTCGCACCGTGTAGGGTTTTGCGTCGTCTGGCCGTTGGAACGACGTCGAGTCACCGGTGGCTGCGGAGAAATGGGGAAGACAAGGATCCGGGGGGAGACTTGCATCGCGGCTAAATGCGACGACATTTCTTTCCCCAGCTTTTCCCCGCAAATTCCTCCCACCCCGACCTGGTCCTCATCTCCCGAGGTGCGTGTGACACAGGATACAGGGCAGCGGATGCCATCTGAAAGTTTTGTTTCGATCAGATGAACTCTGCCAGCTCAACTCGAGGCTTGATTCATGCCCCACACGTACCGACTTCGTCTCGAACCTCGGGAGTCTCGACGGATCTCGACGTGACGACTCAAGAAGCTGGTGTTTGAGGGTCTGCCCCTTTGCTGCTAGGCCTCGTACTCTATGGGGTGCCGCGACGGCCAGTGCTTATTTATTCCAGTCCGCCGAAATCCAATCTTAAGCATGCCGGCTGGACGGATGAACACGCACATTGACTGTCCAGCCCTACCAGCTTGGCCTAGTGTTCAGCTCAACATCTCCTTCCCCTTGCCTTGCCCTCTTTACCCGACAATCCGGCCAGGGTCGCTCAAGTGCTGACTCTCTTGGCCTACTAACTATCCCAGGAATTTTCCATTTCATTTTACCCAGCGGCTTGGTACCTGACTATGGAGACATCCGAGAGATGGGTGTCACTGCATTGGACCCTGGTTCCCTACGCTATGTCAATATCCGGACATCGAGCCACTGCCCTTTTACCCCGAGGTGAGGAGGCAAACGGGCCCGTGACCCGTGCATACTCGCTTGCCCAAGTAGGCAGATGGGTTCGCATGGGTATAGTATAGGTATATAACATGACTTATGTTGATATCCCACTCTGGAAGGGAAGGAAGTGGCTCTTCATGCTCTCGGCATTGTGGTGGCCGAACATCGAGAATCCTCACCGCCCAGTTGTGTCTTCTGTCTCCCGCGCCCTCAAGTGAGGTTTGTCCATCCTCACTTGAACTCGCCAGTGAGACTATTCACACAGCATCCCACCAAGATGAAGTCCACTGTGCTCCTGGCGCTCTCGAGCGCCACGAGCCTCGTGGCTGCCCTGGGCCAAAAGGCCGTCGTCTCCTTCAATGGGTCCTCCTCCGACTTTCAGATTGCAGGCGGCTCCATATCACAAGGGCAGATCATGGTCTCTGAGAATGACTTCTGGGGTGTCATAAGAGCAGCTGGTGATCTGGCAACGGACTTTGGCAGGGTGACCGGAACGAACTACACCCTCAGCACAGACTCGAGGCTGGGCGGCTCCAACTCCACGACCGGCTCGGGCAACAGCACGCGGGGTGCTTCTGCGGCTGTGTATTCCTTCAACCCTGTGAACAACAGGAATAACACCTTCGTGAGACTCATTCCCCAGGCTTAAGCTGGGTGGCCATGACTGACTGCGGATCCAGTATACCACCACGGCCCCAGAGAACTTCACCGGGCCCGCCTACTCGGCAGCCTCTCCGTCCTCAGTCGTGGTGATCGCAGGTACCATCGGCAATAGCACGCTCATCGACGGTCTCATCTCCTCTGGAAAGCTCAACGCGACGGCGATCGAGGGACAATGGGAATCTTTTACCTCCCAGCTCGTCGCCTCCCCAGCCCCCGGCATCTCCCAGGCCCTCGTCATCGCCGGCTCCGACCCGCGCGGCACCATCTTCGGGCTGTACGACGTCTCGGAGCAGATCGGCGTGAGCCCCTGGTACTTCTGGGCGGACTCGCCGCCGCGGCAGCACGCCGACATCTTCGTCCCCGCGGGCACCTCCAAGGTGCAGCGCCCGCCGACGGTCAAGTACCGGGGCATCTTCCTCAACGACGAGCAGCCGGGGCTCACCAACTGGGTCGCGACCAACTTCGGCGACGCCTTCAACGGCGCCGCGGGCTACGGCCCGGGCCTGTACGCGCACGTGCTGGAGCTCCTCCTGCGCCTGCGCGCCAACTACTTCTGGCCGGCCATCTGGGGGTCCATGTACGAAGTCGACTTCCCCGAGAACCAGCCGCTCGCCGACGCGTACGAGGTCGTCCTGGGGTCTTCGCACACGGAGCCCCTGCAGCGCGCGCAGAACGAGTTTGGGAACTTCTACACGGGGCCTTGGGCCTACAACCTGAACAATGCCACGATTGACCAGTACTTCCGGTATGGCATACAGCGGGCGAAGCCGTACGCGCGGAATTCGCTGTTCACTATGGGCATGAGGGGTACCGGAGACACGGCTATCGAGGGGCTGGGGTCGAGTGCGATTGTGAGCATGTTGGAGACGCTGGTGCACAACCAGCAGACCATCATCAGCCAGGGACTGGATGATGTCAACATCTCGACCGTACCGCAGATGTGGTGTCTGTACAAGGAGGTGCAGACGTACATCTTCGAGGGACTGCAGGTGCCTGACGATATCACGCTGCTCTGGGCGGATGACAACTGGGGCAATGTCAGAAGATTTCCGCTTAGCAATGAGACGGATCGTGCCGGTGGCGCAGGCGTGTACTACCACTTCGATTATGTCGGTGATCCGAGAGACTACAAATGGATCAACACGGTCCAGCTGGCCAAGACGTCTGAGCAGGCAAGTGACACCCACGCCCCTGGGCCCGAGTGGGTTCTTAGAAAGAAGAAAGAACTGACGGTATCGTAGATGCACATGGCCTATGCCCGTGGCGCGGACCGCATCTGGATCGTCAACGTGGGCGACCTCAAGCCCCTCGAGGTTCCCATCAGCCACTTTCTGGATATCGCCTACGATGCCGAGTCATGGGATGTCGACAGCACGGACGACTGGGCGACAGCATGGGCGGCTCGCGAGTTTGGCGCAGCGCAGGCCTCGGAGATCTCGAGCGTCATCACCCAGTACGGACAGATGGCCAACCGAAGAAAGTACGAGCTCATCGAGCCCGAATCGTTCTCCGTCATCAACTACGACGAGGGCGACAGGGTGCTTGCTCAGTGGGCCGATCTCGAGTCTCGCGCGCAAGCCCTCCACGACAGCCTGGACGCGAGCGCACAGCCGGCTTTCTTCCAGATGGTTTTGCACCCAGTGCAGGCGGGCAACCTTGTGAATCAGATCTACATTGGAGCCGCAAAGAACTTGCTGTACGCTGGACAGAAGAGGAACGCCGCGAACAATGTGATGATGAGCGTCATCCAGCTGGCTGGGGCAGATGCGAACCTGACGGACCAGTGGGACACGATGCTAGACGGGAAGTGGGCGCACGTGCTGGACCGTGAGTATCCTCCAGAGACCCGGCAGATTTTGACAGGCAAGAGCACTCGCTGACATGCCTTTGCTGCAGAAACCCACATCGGCTACGATGGCTATTGGCAGCAGCCCATGCGCAACACACTGCCCTCCATGACCTACGTCCAGTCCCAGCGCGTCTCGCTCGCGGGGCACGTGGGCATCGGCGTCGAGGGACTCAACGCCACCGTCCAGGGCGACGACCAGTGGCACACCAACAGCGGCAACAACCTCGCGGTGCCCGTGATGGAGCCGTATGGCCCCAGCACGCGCTACTTCGACGTGTTCTCCCGCGGCACCAAGGACTGCACGTGGACGGCGACGCCCCTGGCCGGCTACGTCAGCCTTTCGCAGACGACGGGCACCGTGACGCCCGACGGCGGCGGCGACACGCGCGTGTACATCAGCGTCGACTGGGCCAGCGCCCCCCCGGCGCCCAACATGACGACGGTGAATATCAACGTCACCAACTCGTGCCGGGGGCTGGACAAGTACGCCTACCCGCTGCCGATGGTCCAGGTTCCCGTGTACAACCACGTGCCGGCGTCGAGCTTCACGTCCGGCTTCGTCGAGTCGGACAAGCACGTCGCCATCGACGGGCCGAACTACCAGGCCATCGTGCCGGGGGCCTCCTCGGCAGACGCAACGACCATCAACGGCTCGTCGGCGGGCAACGTCACGTACCACACGTTCAAGGGCCTGTCCCGCACGGGCGACGCAGTGGGCCTGGTGCCGCAGGACACGGAGAAGCTGACGACGGAGCAGGCGCCGGCGCTCGAGTACCAGCTGTACCTCTTCAGCAACAGTTCCAAGGCCAACGTGACGGTGTGGATCAGCCCGAGCCAGAACTACCTGGGCGACGGCAACCCGCTGCAGTACGGCGTGGCGCTGTTCCCGGCGGGCGGCACGCCCAACGTGACGGTCATGTCGCCCGTGGGGCCGAGCATCAACGCCAACTTGCCCGTGGGCTGGGGGTATGCGGTGGCGGACGGCGTGTGGGGCAAGACGACGAACCTGACGACGACCAGCTTCAACGTGCCGCAGGAGGGCGCGTACACGCTGAGGATCTGGGCGCTGATGCCGAGCGTGATTGTGCAGAAGGTGGTGGTCGATCTGGGTGGCGTGAGGCCGAGCTATCTCGGCCCACCGCAGAGCTTCCTGATGGGCACGGATCAGCTGGGGACGTACAACGGGACAAGTGTGTTGTAAATAGAGAAGTCCGTTGTATATTTGTCAAATCATATTATTGTATCTTACCATGCAAGATGTTTTGTTCTTCCTTGGCCTGATGGTTGAGCAGCCACACCAGACAGTCGCAGCACATACAGATGCCCCAGCAGCAAGACGTCCCGCGTCAGGCAGAAGGGGTTCAAACCAGCCTACTGTGTAGATTCAGGCATAGTACAGCAAAGAGGGACAGCTTGTCATGATGATTGTCGCAGGAAATGGAGCAGCAATCCACTTGCGGCCGGGTGTTCATGGTAATCGTGGAGACTGGGTACTACTGTAGGCAGCGGTCGTCAGTCAGTCAGCCCAAGTGGCGATGGGGGATACAAGTACAAGATCGGCAGCTGCGGGGATTTGAAAAACAAAAGTGGGAATGCTGGCATGTCTTCCCTTGGCTGGCGTGCATCGATGCAGACATCGTGAGGGTCGGTGTCGCCGTCGATGTGCTGTCGTCGTTGGATCTGCAGTTGCAGTTGCAGTTGCATGGTTTTGGTGGGCGCCGCAGGCTTCCGTGCAGTAACAGCTTCGCACCAAGATGATGGGGCATAATGTTTGTGCATGTCAATCTCGGCGCTAGGTGCAGTCTGGGGACGGCAGGGATGGCCAAGCGAGCCGCACGGACGGTACCTACCGCACTGATTACTGCCCGGGCGTTGCCTGGGGTAACGAGGGTCCCGCTCCCAAAATATTGACCCACAGCACCTGCAGGATGTGGACTGCTGCTGCAGCTGCTGCTGCATGCTGCTTGCTGTCTGCAAAAAGCTCAGAGGAGAGCTCCAGACCCTCCATTCAGTTTCGAGCACCGCATGCAGCAGCAAGCAGCCTTGCCAACGCGACTGTGCTGTGCTATCTCCTTGACTTTTCCATGCCTGAATCGACGTCACACACCTTGTTGCCGACTCTCCCTTTTGGCTTTTTGGTTTCTGGAGTTTCTTGACTGACCCTGTCAACAACGCTCGAGCATTCCAATTTTCAGCCTCGACGCCCTTTTTTTTCTTCCTTCCTCTCTTCGTTCCTCCATCTTCCATCCCTCCAAGGGTCAGCCCCTCAGACTTCATTTTCGGTGGACAAAAGAATCAATTTTGTTTGTTGTTCATCCTTCTCCCCGCCGCCTCGACAACTCGGTTCTCCCCCTTCGATTCCATCTTCTCGACGTGCCGTGCGGTGCCGTGCCGTGCCACGCTCTTCTCGTTTCATTCTCCAAAGTCGAGTCCTGAAACCCGGGTCAAAGAAACCAACACGCGCCTCCATTCCAGCCATCCAGTCCATGAGACATTGAAACACTCCCTCGAGTCGAGATGGCGGTTGGATTCGACCCCAATGCCTCGTCCATCTCCGTCGCAGGTTCGTCCATCCTGACTGACTACACCGGCCTCCTCCCATCGTCGCCTGATGAGCTTCAACTCCTGTCTCACCACTTGGCGACGATACCGCTGACGCTGCCATCCTACAGTTCGCGTGCGTCCTTTCACCATCAGAGAAGCTGCGCAGCTGTATGTTGCGGACACCCACCACCCCCTTACCGATTGCGTCCACACCGCTCAGGCGCAAAGTACTGACAACCTCGGCAGGGTCAAGAGCGACGATGGAACATTATTCCTGGGCGACGGCTCCCTCGCCACCGCCCCAACGCCCAAATTGCACCAGCGCGGAATTCGAAACATTGTCAAAGTGGTGGATGACAGATGTCTGTACGTGCTGGGCACTTGCACCGTCTCTGACCGCGCACTCTTTCTCCGCCCTCTCTCTCTGCAGAACAACAAGCTAATCGTCATTTGCCCACAGAGTCTTCGATCCTCCAGAGGATAATCCCGTTCAAAAATTCTCCCGATCCGTCGTGCCAACCACCGGGAAGAAAGTCAAGGACCAGGTCTTCGCTTTCGACCGAATCTTTGACGAGAATGCCAACCAGGCCGAAGTCTACGAAGCCACCACAAAGAATTTGCTGGATAGCGTCCTCGACGGATACAATGCCACGGTCTTCGCATACGGCGCTACAGGATGTGGCAAGACTCACACAATTACTGGTACTGCTCAACAACCCGGCATCATATTCCTCACCATGCAAGAACTGTTCGAGAAGATCGCCGACCGGAGTGAGGAGAAACACACCGAGATTACCCTGTCCTACCTCGAGATCTACAACGAGACCATCCGCGATCTGTTGGTTCCTGGAGGCAGCAAGAATGGTCTGATGCTACGCGAGGATAGCAATCAGGCTGTTAGCGTGCCAGGGCTGACAAGTCACCACCCCAAGGATGTCCAAGAAGTGATGGACATGATTGTCCAGGGCAACGCCTACCGGACCGTCTCGCCTACAGCAGCCAATGCAACATCATCACGGTCGCATGCCGTACTCCAGATCAACGTGGCGCAGAAGGACCGGAATGCCGCTGTGAACGAGCCCCACACGATGGCAACCCTCAGTATCATCGATCTTGCTGGCAGCGAGCGAGCCAGCGCGACCAAGAACAGGGGCGAGAGACTCTTCGAGGGCGCCAACATCAACAAGTCCTTGCTTGCCCTCGGTAGCTGCATCAACGCCCTCTGCGACGCTCGTAGGAAGAACCACGTGCCATATCGGAACAGCAAGCTCACGCGCCTGCTCAAGTTCTCACTGGGCGGGAACTGCAAAACCGTCATGATAGTCTGTGTCAGTCCCTCGAGCGAACACTTCGACGAGACGCAAAATACTCTCCGATATGCAAACCGCGCCAAGAATATCCAGACCAAGGTCACTCGAAACGTGTTCAACGTGAACCGCCACGTCAAGGACTTCCTCGTCAAGATCGACGAGCAAATGGCCCTCATCAACCAGCTCAAGGCCGAAAAGAAGGAAGCAGAGGGCATCTTCTTCGCCAAGTTCAAGAAGAACATCGAGAAGAGGCAGCAGGCTTCTCGAGAGGGCATTCAACGGATCCGGACAGCCTACGACCACGCATCGGACGACAGACAAGAAAAGATCAATGCCATGAAGAGGCTGAAACTTTTCGAGCGACGTATAGCGATGTTGTCTGCATGGATTGGCGCATTCGACTCTGTCTGTGACTCGCGGGAAGACGAAGAGCTGCCGCCAAACCTGGCAGCCATGCGCAGGACTGCGCAGGGCATCTTGGTGGAACTTGAATCGAGTCGACAGCATATTCACCAGAAATTGGAACGATCCAACTGGGAGCGGGCGCTTGATTCGGCCCTGCAACATAGCATTCTGCAGCTCCCATCTGGTGACGGCATTGCGGATTGTGGCGAGGCTGCATCCCTCACCCGCGAGGCCGAGGTCCTAAGGGCCCAATTCACGCGTGACGCCAACCAGCAGGTTCTGGAACAGGAGAAGGGTGCCGACGCCTCCACCATACAGGCTCTCCTGACCGCGCAGTTCGAGACGATCGCGTCCATGACTGACCTGATGGCCTTGGAAGAGGAGGACGCCGTCGCACAGGCGAAAAACATCATCAAGCGATTACTTGAGACGGGCTACTCCGCAGCATCTCACGTCATCAAGCCGGACGGCTCCATGATGCCCGCTGAGATGTTTCCACCCTCCAAGCGGGGGACGCCCAAGAGGAAGAAAGGCTCCAGCATCCACGTCAAGCCAATCCCCCCACCGAATTTTGCGGCACCCGTGCCGCCATCACCCATTCGTGAACATGCCTCCCCTCTGAAGTCACCTCGACGCCGAAGGGCGGTCAACGCTAAGAAGGGCGTCTCTTTCAGTCCTGCTAAGAAGAAATTGACCCCCAGACGAGTTGTTCGATGGCGAGACGATGAGACCGAGGATGGAACCCTCGCGGACTACGACAAGACACCGAAGAAATTCGATCCTAGCTCTAGTCCGCAACATGCTGCAGCAGCGTCCCCCGACACGTCCTTCCCACCTCGACCGGCGATCCCATCGTATCTCCTCAGCAATGACGATTCACCAACAGCTTCCAGCCCCTCGTTGGTACCACCCCAACCCTCCAACGTGGCCTCGTCGAAACCAAGTAGGTTCCAAGCAGGGTTCTTATCGAAGGGGCGGACATCCCAGGAGGGTTCGTCGCCGCTGGCAGCGCCCCCCTCGATGCGGTTGAACCTCGCGAATGCAGCAGGCAAGGACGGAAAGGCTTCTCCATTACGATCCCTTGATGTGGACAGAACGGGTAACCACCTTTCTCCGCCATCCTCTGGATCCTTGCGGTCAAGTCCCAAGCCACCTAAACTCACTCCGTTGGATGAAAACAGCCCTCCCAGTGCGAACGCCAACACCTCCCTCACGGCTTCCGCTTCGAATAGTGACTCCGAATCGACATCGACGATTGACCCGACAAAGCTCCGAACCGCTCTTCACCTCGCCAAGAGGAGAGACCGCCTATCCAGCATGGGGGGCACGGCGAGCTCCAACGCGAAGCGTATCTCTAGCGTCGGCACCGCGGGTAGCATCGATCGACGCCGCTCTCTCCATCGCGTCTCCGCCTCGTACTCCGGTCCGCTTGCCTCGTCCACCAACGGAATCTCCCGACAGCGACGACGAAGCGGATCTGCCGAGCATTCAGCAGGACGACAAAAGAGCCCACCTATCTCCTGCTCTCCTCCGGGAGGAGCTCGCGCCTTCACCCCTGGCCAGGCCAGGCGCATGAACATGGGTGGAAGCATGCGACTCGACGGGATCATGAGCCCCAAAAACCTGACAGACAAGGCGCCAGCGCAGGCCGGCCTCGATGTGAAGGCTAGAAGAATAACCATCGGGGGCGCGGGCCAGATGCCTGGGGCCGGCAAGCGCTCGAGCGTGGTTTGGCGATAGGATCATGACCAACGAAGAGCGTATCCATCATTGTCGCCTCAGAGATCGCCTGGAAGGGCGATGATGTGATGATGATGGAACGTCTGGCAAAAGTCAGCCGATCGCGTGAACAAGGTGGATTTGTGTGTTGGGTTTCTTATGAACGACCTCCAATTGATACGCGTTGTCAAATGGTGTTCGGGTTGAGGGTTCGTTGGTCTGTCATTCATCGGCGTTGGGCGGTTCGAAGAGAGCGAGCGACTTCGCCCTGCAGGAGAGGGGGGGGGGGAGTCTCCATGGCGATTGGATTTGCAACTATTTTGATATTAGATGGGTGTGTCTGCCGGGCTCGGCTTGCTTGCTGGTGCCGGCGGGCAGCCTCGTGTGGATTGTAGTACGGTTGTATCCATATGAACAGGACAAGGTTGTTGGGATTACCTTACATACTCATAAGAATGACTCCACGGTCCATATTGCTACCAATTACTGCATCTCTGTTCCCTTTGCTGGAGGCGAAAGATTCGAGGACAACACCGGGCCGGGAGGGAGGCCGTGGGGCCGCTCCGGGTCCGGCAGCAGAACCAAGTGTGTCACAAATGGACGGCACAAACCAGTGGGCCTCAGTGCTCATCCTTCCGGACCGGAACTGCACTGAGGATGATCGTCAGGGCCTGGACTTGGACATTGATTCTGCTGCGATTTGGCACATTGTTACCGAACTCCGAACAACTTTCCGATTTCTCAAAACCGCGTCCATGAGGCGATCATCATGGCACACTTGTCTCGTCGGGACAGAAAGTTCCTTGCAGAAAACGTGCTCAAGCGGCTGCTCATGGGGGGCAGACGTCGCCAGTACTGGAGCCAGGCGTCATGGCGAGACGGAGAAATGAAAACACGCAATCGCCGAATGGAGTCGATGGCCGGGGGTTGTCGTACCACCAGTCCCCCTTCTCCAGTCCCGAATGCTTGGGCCCTCCTTGGAACACTCTGGCACTCTAACCTTTCTAGCCATCCAGGGGCCGCCGCTGGACGACCCAAGAGCGAAGACTAAAAGTGATCATGCCGAGTTGCGGCGATGCGGGAGTGAGCACGCCATCGGTAGATCGGATCTCGTCAACCACCACAAGAGCTCTTGCAGGCCCTCGAGGTCCCAGTCCCGAAACCCAGGGAGCATTTTGCGGGGTGGTATCCAGCGTCGTACGTACGTGCCATCTACACTACATCGCAGTCACGTCACGTCATGGCCTCCCGAGACGTGCTAAGGGCCTAAACAAGAGCACTCGGTGATCTTGGGCCTGGGGCGGGGGGGGGGGGGAGCGATTGGAGAGCGCCCCGCACTGAAAGGGAGGTGGGAGGCGGTATGGTATAAGAGCCCCGGAGCCGCACTTTTGATACCATCCACGTCACTCGATGAGATGGTGATCTTCAGACAGCAATTGAGAAGCAGCTGGTCCTCTCGGAAACTTTATACTTGCAGGTCTTATCAAGAACGATCCCAACATGGCACCAGGCGCACTCATCGCCGAGTCGGACAACAGTGCCGCCTCGCTGCGTTCCAAGAACCACAACGCGCCCAGGGACATCTTCCCGGACGGCATCCGGACCTCGGGCCAGCACCCGCCCGTCTACGAGGAGATCAAGCCCTTTCCTGCGTTCCCCGAGGAGGTTACGGGGCCGACGGCGTGGAGCAAGGAGGACTTTGAGGACAACCCGGAGAAATGGATCCACCCTTTCACGGACGAGGAGATTCAGGAATTGAGTGACACCGCGGACAAGTTTATTGAGAGCGGCATTCCACTGACGGGCATCAGCAAGGTATGGCAGTCCTACATCAGTTTTTCATATATAATGTCACCGCCACCCGCGACGACTTTTACATCCCTTCACGAGCAATCGAGCTGACTGGTCGCCGCCACAGGAAAACTTCCCCCTCCCCAAGCTCGGCAAAGTCCTGCAGATCCTGCGCGAAGACCTCCTCAACGGCAAGGGCTTCATCCTCTTCAAGCGCTTCCCGGCGCAGCAGTGGGGCCCACACAAGAACGCCGTCGGCTACATGGGCCTGGGGACGTACCTGGGCTACTTCATCAGCCAGAACGGCCGCGGCCACGTCCTGGGCCACGTCAAGGACGTCGGCGACGACCCGACCCAGATCGACCGCGTGCGCATCTACCGCACGACGGCGCGGCAGTTCTTCCACGCCGACCCGGGCGACATCGTGGGCCTGCTGTGCGTGCACCGCGCGCAGGAGGGCGGCGAGAGCGACATCGCGTCCGTGCACCACGTCTACAACACGCTGCGGCGCGAACACCCGGACGTCGCGGAGCTGCTGAGCCGGCCCGTCTGGTACTTTGACCGCAAGGGCGAGGTCAGCGACGGCGAGGAGGAGTGGATCCGGACGAGCGTCTTCTTCCTCGAGCCGAGGGGCAAGGGCCGCGTGTACTGCAAGTGGGACCCGTACTTTGTCAAGTCCCTGACGCGCTTCAGCGACAAGG
Source organism: Dendrostoma leiphaemia (assembly GCA_026120015.1). Taxonomy (NCBI): domain Eukaryota; kingdom Fungi; phylum Ascomycota; class Sordariomycetes; order Diaporthales; family Erythrogloeaceae; genus Dendrostoma; species Dendrostoma leiphaemia. The sequence continues at coordinate 37,861 of JALRMF010000149.1, read as the reverse complement.
GCGTCATCCCGCCGCTGAGCCAGGAGCAGTGGCACGCGCTGACCGTGCTGGAGGAGACGTGCCAGCGGTTGGCGCTGCACATGGTGTTGGAGGTGGGCGATATTCAGTTCCTGAGCGATGCGCATGTGCTGCATGCTCGGACGGCTTACAAGGGTACGTTCCAATGTCACGGGTGGCCAGATTCAAGAAAAGAATGAGCGAAGAGTAGTATGGGAACCCTTTTGCTAACGTGTATTGGACAGATTACGCCCCTCCAGAGCCTCGTCGCCACCTCTTGCGATTGTGGCTGGCCACGCCCGAGTCTGAGGGCGGTTGGGCATTGCCGTTCCACGACAGTGATGAGAAGAAGAGGGGCGGTATCCAGGTGAACAATAAGCCGCCAACTTGCCCTCTGGATGCGGAATAGAAGCATCGCCGGCTGTTCGATGGATAGACTTGAAAAAAGCAAGCAGCCAAGCTCGGAACAAGGAAAAGTTCGCGACCGATATAAAGGTTCTAGAAATGTGACAACGTTGAAATCGACACATTATCGTTCAGTGTTTTCAAGAGTCTAGGCGTCAAGAGCTGTGTCCATTTTGTCATGGTTATGTCCCATTATCGGAATGAGCATCTTGGAACATATTACATTCCGAGTATCGTATGTGCTGGGGGACCTTGAACGAGTCGAGCACGAAAACCGTCTACCCACGATTGCTAAGGTCCATAACGACATAGAAATCAATGGTGACCCAGTCTCACAGCCCTCCCGCCACCAGCTTGCTGCTTGCTGCATACACCCCCCGACCTCTCACCCACTCTGCGTCTCCGGCTGCACAGTTGTGGAGCCCACGCCTCAGTCTGTCCTGGGGAACACTGAGTAGTGAGGTGATTAGCGCCGTGGCAAACGACATATGTACCTAACCCGGGCGAGATGCAGTAATCGTGACACTTGCACCAGGGCATCGAGACAGATCTGCCACATGTACACCTCGCACTTGGGGGCTTGATATGCAGGCCAGTTATTCAGACTGTCGCTTGAGCAAAACGGCTGCGCATCAATGTATGAATCCATAGCACTTGCTTACCTATGTAAGAATAAACAGAGGCAAGTAGCTTATGCAGGTTGTGCAGCAGGTTACCCTCGACGATCCTTCGCAGGCTTCTGCCTCAGCAGCTGCTTTTCGAGATCCTGGAGCACCAAATCTGTGCCATGGCATTGTTCCCACCCCTAGATTTAGCGACTATGGTCCCACCCAAAAGCGATGTAAAATCTTACTGTCTTCATAGTTCTGGCCTTGTCAAGCCGGCAGGTGTGGCATGTGTCTGCTCATCTGGATTCAGTTCCATCAGTATAAGCAACGCTGACTGCGCACTATATCCTGACCTCTTGCGGTCGGGTCGAGCTGAACCTGCTTACTTGGGGCAGTTATAGACGCCTGCGAAGGACCAATGCTGTCTTGGGAAATTCTTGGATCAGGTACATATCGCAGCCAATACCCTGGAGTTATACATATGTAGGTTGACCATATTTACAAGCACCTACCTAGGTACATGGTTCGAAAGAAGTTTGTGGGTGCTCATCCCTGTATCTTCTGTCTTTTGAAATCTTAGACTACCTAGGTATGTCACACCCTATCTTGGAATACCTAGCCTGCTTAAGCGGAAGCATAACGGCTCCTCTCTCTAATATTCCTCCCGTATCTGCTTGAGTTAGCAAAATGCTTCTTCTTTACAAACTCTAGCCCTGCTATGCTCACGTTTGGAAGGAAAATTGGGGACAATCGAATGCCCAGTGTAAAGAGCAAGGAGTGGCGGCGGGGGCAAACGGAGGAAGAGGGGAAGCACATACCGGAAAAAAAGATACGGAAACGGCATCATTGCTAAGGTAAGGAAGGCAAGAAGACTGGAGGCCCGTCTATCAGCTACTTTGTCCAATCCTAATACCGGTAGACTAGGGCCTATGTAGTTTCGTACCTAGTTGCCCAGTGGTCGCCAAGTTTGTCTGCAAAAGGTTGTTGGGTGATTAGTAAATCAAGTTGGCTTCCAAGGTTGGAATACCCAGGAGAGAAAGATACGGAGTGGAAAGACTGCTGCTTACAGTACATCTGGACACCGAAGAGAGGGAATATTGCTAGCAATTTATTTAGCGAATTTCAGAACACGTTCTATTCTGTGGGAGAGGGACGTACCTCCGAAGCTGCATCTGACAAATGTATTGGCGGCCATGGCGCTGGCTGCATGCAGGGGGTAGGCGACGACTAGGAAAGTGTTGATACCGGTGAAGAGAAGGAGACTCCTACGGAGGTTTGAAGGGTTAACCAGTACCCACCTGTTGGATGGTATGCCAGTAATGGTGTACACATGGGGTTTTCTGGGCGAAGGAAGAGAAGTTCACTTACCCCATACCGAATATGCCTGATCCGACCAAAGGGACAACCCAATGCACGCTCGGAAAACATGTCCATGCGAACAAGAACAAGCCTATTGGTACAAGAACTGATCCTACGATCTATGCCCAGACTTGGGAATCAGCATTGCCAAGGACTCTCGGAGTATGTCAACTTATCGAGAGAAATTATATTCCCCAAGGGCCCAGAGCTCCCACCGTGCGAGAAGGTTACTTACAGCGGGTGGCAAACGGTACTCTGGCTCGGAGCTGCCAATCTCGCCCGTAGCTGCCTCCCTCTGCTTGACCAGTCGCTCATAGTTCCTATGCACGATTGGATAACACGCAGCACCGCAAAAGACGCCCACAAATATGCTCAAGAAAGTCAGACCCAGCTGCGAGAGTGTGAACCCGTAGTTCCCTGTAAAAACAACGCCGAAAGCCCCAAAGAACAAGTACAAAATCCCGAGGAGAATCGCAGAGAATATGCAGAGGTTCAAGCACATCGGCTCGAAGATTAAGAGCTCAAACGGTCGTCTCGTCGCAATGGCTATCGTGGCGGGGATAGATCTGTGCATCTTCTCGATGGGCGCGACCCATCTGGTGTCCCCTGTCTCTTTGCGCAGTTTTCGTGCCTTGTTGCGTAACAGGACGGGGTGGTAAGTCTCCGGGACGAACAGAGCAAGCAGTGCCAGGTCGATAGCGGACCAGATGACCAAAACATAGAAAGTCCACCGCCATGAGGTGTATTGGTTGATGAAACCACCGACGACGGGCCCGACCGAAGGGCCTACCATGGTGGTAGCGGTGAACACCACCATCGGAGTTTGTAGTTGGTTGGGGTTGAATAAGTCTCCTGCGGTGCCTCCTGCAACGGCCATGAAAGCGCTCCCAGAAAGACCACATAGAAACCGTCCGACCAGAATAGTTGCCATATTTGTTGCTACTGCTTCGGGTACGAGCCAAATCAAAAAGAAGGTGAAGGAAACCAAGTAGATCGGACGGCGGCCATAGAATTCGCTTTGGTTGAAGTACAAGTGAGCCAGGAATGTGTAATAACGAAGCCAAGAGGACAGACTCACGATAAAGGCCCCAAAAGCATTGGACCGAAAGCTAAACCCAATATGTAAAGCGATAGCCCGACGGTTGCAACAAGTCTGGAAACACGGAACTCTTGCATAATCTGATCAAATGTACTTGTGTACACTGAGGAGGTGAACGTTCTAACAAGTGTTAAAAAGCTTACATAGCGACTAAAGACAACAGTTTGATATTTAAAAAGGCGCACTTTGCATAACATTACCAAGTGTAATATATTGCAACGTTATGTTACATGATGGATATCAGGGAGTGGGGATCATATCATGGCTGAAGACTTACACACATAGAGCGCTCATGCTAACAATGAAAAATATCAGCCATTTCCTGGCGTGTGATAAATTCTTTGGATTCAAAGGATCAACATCTCCTCCGTCCCAATACACTTCGAAGGGATCATGTCCACTTGTCGTGCCACTGTTGACTTTGCAACCTGCACGTGCATTCGTTCTCTCAGGGAGTGGCATCAGTTCCACCATATTCTGGGTTAGTAGTGCCTCGACATCGGTATCAACCACTAATGTCGTTTGACTATCTTCCAAGGTGGAGTGCGTATCCGTGATGTTGGCCATATTAACGTGTAAATGAGTGGCTTGAACACAAAGCTGGGATTGAAGTTGCCGTGGTGCAGTAAATCGTGGGTGAAGCAACAGGTCGATGGAGGAATCAGAGCAGTTGAGAAGAGTAGAGGTAGGTAGCAAGCTTGGCCCACGCACGCGAAATGAGCATACCGCCTCAACCACCTCAATCGTCGGCCCTCGCGCTTTCTTCGGGCTTTGTGTGTTTAATTCCTCAGGTGAGTACGCTATGCGTCGGGCAAACAATGCCTCGCACGCCAGCCCCATTAGTCAACTCGGAGGATGCCAACGCTGACTGTGGCGGTCGTTGTCTCATCCTGAAGGACATCCGTATACAAGGTACATGTACTTAGATTCACACACAGCTACCCGCGATGCAACAAAAGGACTGAGACAATGTATTTCAAATCTGCCTGCCTGCATTCTTGCCACTTCCAGCCCGACAACGACATGATGGGATGCCTTGGATTTGTTGTTTAAGCGAAAAGGATTGCTTCAAATCATCCGCGTGTCTCTGCCATGGTATATTGGGAAATTTCTTCTTATTCTTCCTCTTTTTAATTTTCTTCTCCTTTTTCTTTTTCTTTTCCTTTTAAATTTTCCTTTAGTCAAATGGCTTTGAAGATAAGTCCTCTCTTCATGATAAGAGCCTTCGTATACACCAGGTCATTGTAAGAACATCATACAGAATAACAGCCTTGTGGAGAATTTGATGTATTGAGTAATCTTGAAATCCAACACTGAACTTCTGCTCACTCAATTAAGAAACAGGGGCTAGTTCATGCTCTCCATCCACAGACTCAGGCATTTCCATTGGCACACCTAGTACCTCCATGCCCAAGTAAACACATACCTAGGCGCTTGAGCAGGTGCAGCGGCCAAGCTACAGCCATAATCACCCATGTTGACTTGTATACACGTCTTCTTTAATGTCTGTCTAGAAGTTTACACACTTGAGTAAGTACTCCGGATACCAGAATATCTAATATCTTCATCGTCTTGACCTTACCCAGACGGGTATCCACCGAGATGGACGCTAGCCATAGGCATGCCAAACAGTACCAGCCGCCGGATCATCTAATCCAACGATAGCGGGCAGATGAGACCAGTCCGTCATAGGCTGTGCCATAGAGGAAGGCGGCAGTGTTGTATGTAATACTGTTCCGATGTTAAGCGAATGACGTTGTGTTAGTTATTCCTCAGGCTAGAGATGTCAGTCCTGGTATCAAAAGCTCTGGGAGGAGATGCCCAGAGCTCTCGAAATATTTCTTCAATGTCCGCAGGACTGGTGGTGAGCTCAGGTCCGTTGAGAGGGAAGAGTGTGTCTGGCATGGGCCTTGTTGTTCCCGGATGGACGCCGTGGCTTGGTATATCCGTGGGAGGACATGTCGGGGAGGGTTCGAGTGGGGTGAAGCTCGAGCTTATGCTAGAGCTGACGAGAGAGGAAGCGAGATTCCCCTCGGTCGAAAAGCTCATGGGACGGGTGTGGGTAATTGGTTGTTGGCAATTCGCAGAGATGGTCGGCTGATCAGGCCATGACCACTGGCGAGGCAGGGCGTTGTCCTCGTTACTCTCGAATGTGGACGATGCGGGCGATGGCCCCCCTTCTTCCACGAGGTGCGTCTGCTGACCGTGGCTTTGAGGCTGGTCGATGCTGCCAATCCCAGCGTCCTTCTCAAATCTTTGCCTATATCTGAAGTAGTCCCAGTGTTAGTCCAGACATAACACATCTACAAAGGATCCATGGAAAGATTGCTCTCTGACTGGCATGATGAAAGTGTTCATGTTCCAAGGTTACCTAGGTATCCCGAACTCTCCTCGATGGTGATCAAGATTGGCGCGTTTCGGAAGCTGGGAACAAAATTGGACGAAACAATGAGAAAGCTCACCTGTTCCTCGCAGCTATCGGCGTGCGATCACAGAAGAATCTCTCGACGATTTCCGTCCAATTACGCCCGTAAACCCGCACTGCACACTCTAGAGTGCTATCTTCCAAGAGGGACCATCTCGAGCGATTGATAATGGGATTCAGGCACTCGTGCCATCTTCTCGAGCATTCTGCCAATCATTAATCAGTTTGTGTTGTGCATGGAAAGTCCCACAGCCTTACGATCTGCTTGCCGCGTGCCCACGACCTCGGACACCTTGTTCCACCTGGAGAACACATTAGTATGGCATATTGAGAAGCCCTGGTATATTGTTCCAACCTGCAACCATGCAAATCCACGCCGGCTTCCAGTCTCTGGTCTTCGTCCTGTCCCCAAGGACCTTTGTTGACCACAACCCTTAGTGTATACACCCATCTCTTTCTACAATCCTTATTACTCCGCCCCTCCACGTGAGTCGCCACCTCCTGCCAATCGATAGTCGTGCCGTCTGTAGTGGTGAGCTCGTCCGTTGCCAGCACCGCTGAAACTTTCGCGCCTTGCACAACTTACCGTACTTAGCTGCAGCCTCGCGAAGCAGCTCGTCCTCATCCTTTGTCCAACGCCTCGGCAGCCTGCGTCTTCCTGTCATATTAGAGGTCGATAGATAAGTGTTGCCTTGCGGGTAGGAGCTAGTTGAACAGCTTGATGAACTTGAAGGCCATTGCAGCTGGATCGCTTCTGTTTACATGTCTTTGTATATAGCTTCTGCGAGGCAGCGGCCGCGCAGCAGATACGTGACTGCGACATTGCGGCGTAGTCAGTCCACTCGTAAGCTCTATATGTCCTGAAAGGTCCCGTCGCAGAGTGGCTGGTCTACTGTGCTACTTCAGATGCACTGTGCAGTGGCTTAGTCGAGGCGACTTGCAGCCACACCTTTCAATCCCTGGAGGTTTGATGTCACTGTCGTTCCACTGAGTGCGAGCAGAGGCTGACAGCATAAGATGCGATGCCGTCCTCTTCGGAGGTCACCCGGCAGAAAGAGCCTTATCTAGAAGGCTGCAGCTTACAGTCTGGGATCTAAGACATAAGCATGTTGCTTCTGGCATATCCGATCCCGACCACCCGGCCGAACTTCCTTGAAACGATTCCCTCATCGACAGAACACTTGGGCACCAGCGGTCCCACTACTAGCAGCGCCACAGCGCCTGGGCACTGACGTGGTAGTCACTCTGGTGCTGAGCGCCCCTGAAGATTGGACCGCCGGCCTTGCGGCCAGCATTGCAAGATGGCCAATGGAAAGGAGAAACGCACAGCAGGGAATATGAGGGAATAGATGACTCAACCCCGAGCTTACAGGTGGCGCCAGAATGAAACGAAGCAGAGCCGAAAGCCATGCACGTAGCAGTCTGAGCGGTCAGACTGTCTAGCCAAGGCCCATCAACCAGCCAACCTACATACTGTGTACGTACCTACCAAGGCACAGCCGAAGACTGAGCCCAATACAAGTTTGGACAACCCAGGGTAAATTCGAAGCTCTTGCAGTAGATGGGCGACCGGCAAGCCGGTTTGCCAGCCCCAGCCTGGACACCTTGGTGGAGGTCCTTGCAACCACTTCACAGGCGCACCTCTATTGTTGGCTATCTGTACAGACTTTGTTTGCACAGCCAGGACTTCATTTCATTTCTTTCTCTATGCCACTCGAGTGGAGCATTACCTTTTCTAAATAGCGAATTAGACCCTCTGGATAAACGGGGCTGGACCGCGACAGCAGCCTATGAAACTGCCAAATCCTGCTTACATGGAGCGTAGCACAATGACATGCCTCGTATTGTACAACTCAAAAGTCCTTCGTAAAGGTACCTAGATATCCTTATCTAATATGCACTTCTATTAGTCTCGGTCTGTTTTGGAGCTGCCTTTTACATTTCCCAGCGCTCAAATCGATAAACCTGATAACTGAACAAATCACGGCCGTGGACCCCAGTCTGCCAAGGAAGATGACCTTGGAAACTTGCAGATATACCTATGGTATGCTATGCGTCTGTACGGAGTACCTAGGAATAGAGACCAGACCGGGACCAGACTTTTGGTCAAGGCCCGGGGGGCTGACCAGCTGCGCAATACGACCAGCGTTCTATGCCCTGTACGTGGGAGCGTACTGGGGATCAGATGTGGATTTCATTCGTAAGGTCGGTCTTGGGAGGAAAGGGAGGAGGTCCCAATCCTCCGACCAGAGCGCGGCTATTTATGTGCAGCCAGTCTGTGAATATCAGAGGCTTTACCCGATTGGGCAGTGTGAATGGAGGGGTGGTCACGTGACTGTAACCACCCCCATCCTTTCCTGCCACACTGTAGGGTTGGGAGAATCATTGGTTGAGTTTCAAGAGGGCAAACGGAGCACTGACGCTGCATGTTCAGCGCCCGCATCTCTAGGGGACTTGTAGATTTGAGAACCTTGAATTACTGCTGCTGAATGCGTGTTCGCTTCCTGTATGCCGGGGGCAGCGCCCGTACTGTAACCAGTCGTTTCTCCAACCCCTACTTTTCACTCAGCTCTTTCTCCACCTTGCGCCCCAAGGTTTCCACACTCATAGTGGGATGCAACAGCTCCAAGAGCGTTACATTGACGCCCGTTGCTTTGAAGATCCAGTTCCTCAACTCGGCCGCCACCATGCTGTCGATGCCATAATTTTTGATCGGCTGCCTGCGCTCAATATCGTCTGGCGAGACGAAGAGCAGTCTCGCCACGCGCTTGTGCACACGGTCTTCCAAAGCACTGCTCTCATCATCGTCACTGATGACGAAGGCCTCGTTCCTATGACCGTCCGCAGCTGATTCCAGACGGTGGAACGCCGAGACGAGGTGCGAGAAGCGCGGGTCACTGTACCACGTCATTTCACACACGGGATACCGCTGGTTATGCGCGAGAAGCCCATTGGGTTCCAGGCCCGCGAGCAGGTGGCCCTTGCTGAACGATGTATCTGCCGTGAACGCTGGGATCGCGGCCGACGATTCCAAGATTGCGGTTTCGCAGTACTTCAGAAATTCTCTCTCGCTGTTTCCGTACAGGCCGATACGGTTCAGGTGCTCCTGGTACTGCACGTTCGAGCTGACGATGCCGACATCAAGCATGTGGCCAAGAGACAGCGAGGTCGCAGGGAGCCCGAGCATCAGTCTGTGGCGAGCAAATTCATCCATGAAGGAATTCGAAGCCATGTAGTTCCCTTGGGACAGAGAGCCTAGCATCGTAGTCCACGAGCTCCACAGGATGAAGAAGTCCAGAGGGGCGCGTAGAAGGGCCTTGTGCAGGTTGATAGTACCAATGACCCGCGGGCGCATCGTCTCGTTGAAGTCTTCCAGTGTCATCGCATCGAACAAAGCATCCTGCCAACCCATTAGTTGAGGTCCTGCCATTGGTGGGATGATTACTTGTCCGGTACCGATACTCACATTTAGCTCCAGCGGCGCCTGGATGACACCTTTGATCGGACTCGAACTGCCGTTGACGGCCCTTTGCACATCCTGCTTCAATGCTACGTCCCCTTTGATAACGGTAGTCTGTACGCCAACGCCTTCAAGCCAATCTAGGAAGTGTTTGGCCTCCTGACTTGCGGCACCAGATCGAGATAGGAATATGAATTTCCTTGCACCTCTTCCAACCATCCCTGCGAAACATCAAACTGTCAGTAAATGGGAGAATGATACATATGAAGAGGGAGGAGGGGGCATGCCAGCTGAGCTGTCTTGGGTCGAGCCGGCGTTAGATGGGCTCCCAGGCCCAAATCCTCCCGCACTTCCTGCGAGCACACGAACATCATTGAGCGAACAAAAAAACCCCGGCGTTACTTACACTTCGCAAAGCTTCGACCCAAACCACCTAGACAGCCGATCAACAGATATGAAGCATCCGCGTCGAATGAAACGGTCGTGGTGGAATGGCGAAACTGACAGACGAATTAGTCCGGACGCACGCTTGTTAGCAACTCAGTACTGAACTCACCGGAACTTTGCCCTTCGAATTTTTCAGATCCAGTTCTATCACGGAGACAGGGGGTGATGACCCCCTTATTGCCGTGAACGCTGCCTGTAGGTCGGCGACATTGAAGGCATTGGTGGGATACGGTTTGAGGGCCCCTTGGGAAGCCATGATCCGAGCTTCACTCATCATTCTGTCGCCCAACGTCAGCAAACTCACGTTTATCTCGAGAGGAGCAAACACAAACTTACTCCGCGATGATTCCAGGCCTCGTGCGCGTGACGCTCTCGAAGTCTATGGAAGTGACACTCATGTTCTGCTTGCGGCCATTTCCAGGCGTGCTGCCTTTCCCAAGCCTGACGAAGCGACCCAGTGGAGCTACCCAGTCCTCCTTGGCATCACCAGAACCATATGCCACGATGATGTCAAAAGGCTTTCCTGAGTTGAGTTCCAAGATTTTGGACGTGGAGACTTTGACATCGGGGGGCAAGATATGTGTGGTTGGGACACCCAGAGTAGACAACATCCCGGCAGTTGCTTCGGTGGTGTATATGGCGACAACCTGATCTCCCGTCAGTCTCTGGTTCGGATCTGAGAAGGCAAAAGAGAACTATAATGATTACCCTGGCTCCGTAGAACTTCGAGACTTGGTAGGCGGCGAATGCAAATTCACTCTCATCCGAAAGAATCAATACAGCCTATACGTCGTGAGCCCTTCCATTTTTTTGTCAAGAAAATCATAGGTAACGTCTGCTTACTTCTCCCTTCTTCACACTACCAATTGCAGAAAGGGCGTACATTGCTGTACACGTCGCAAACCCCGTCGTTACCTCCTGTGAAGTTAGCACCTATCCACTGAGAATGAGCTCAGGAGGAGCAGACCTACTTCAGTCAAACAGCCACGAGAAACCTTGCATATAAAGTCTGCTTTCTCCCGTACCACGTTGCCAAGTCTCCCAAACGTGATTCCAAAGACAGAGTCACCTGGTCTGACGTCTGCGACAGCTGCGCCGACACTTTCGACTGTGCCAAAGAACTCACCACCAGCGGGATGAAGCGAGTGACCATCTGTGACCGACTCGATGACCTGGAGTCACATCAGCATATTAGCCCAAAATTTGCCAGAAAAGACCTACCATTTGACCCAAGCGATAAGACCGGACACTGATTTGACAGCTGTCATCCTCCAACTTCTCCACAGAGTGGTTCGCTTCTTCGAGGTGGACTGTTTCAAGCGCAGCAGGCTTCTCAAGCGCGAACTGGAAGGTGGCTGCCTTGACCTCTGTGCATGGAATAAGCTCGGTCTCCCCCAGATCTCTCTCTTTCCGCAGTGCGACTTCGTTGAGCTCGTCGTCGGCAGTCAAGCGAGAAACATGGAAGAGACCTCCTTTGGCCCTGAACTCGGCGTCTGCTTCCGGAACATGAGTGTCGGCCAGCTCCTCAAGCTTCCGCAAATCCTCGAATGTCTCAACAAGAGGAATCTCGACATCGTCTTCGATATCTGCTGTAAGGAATTTCAACGACCTTGACTCAGCTCTGAGCGCACTGACCAAGCCAGTGATCATGGCGTATCCTGGGCTTTTGCCCGCGGCCAAATTTCCCCTTGTCACCCACAAAGAGGAGTTTGCCGTTAGAACCATTCGCTTGAGGCAATCCCATTCCTCCCCAGTGACATTGGTGAAAAGCGGTTCGTCAATTTCAGTTAGAAAAATGGCCCTCTTGTTTTGTAGGTCGCTGGATGCAAGAAGTGGTAGAAGTCGAACAGAGTACTGCTGGGCCGACAAGAACTGGCCAAACTCGGATACGAATTTGGAAGAAGTTTTCCTGTAGATCTGGTATTGTGTAAGCTTCTCCTCCAGCCAAAATTGAACATGATTATACTCACCAGTGTCAGCTCCTTTGGAGATGGCAGAGTGCGTGGCAATGGCGTTGCAGCTGTTCGAGCGAATATCACTGCTGCTTCTTTGTATTCGGCAAATCCATCCAGCATGATGTCCAGGCCTCTGAAGCCCGACTGTGGAAGGACTTTGTTCCACATGGCGTGGGTGAGGAAAGGCCCTTCGGTCCTGCGGAATCTGGCGTCTTGATCCCCATTCCAGAAATCGGAGAAGGTACCCTCATATCAAGTCAGCTTACGGAATAGTAGCAATGAGGATGAAGTGTGATCTTTACCAGAATCATGACCCAGGACAATCTCGCTGGAGAAGGTAATTAGCATCGTAGAATCCAAGAAGATCGAGGGGCACAAACGCTGGACAATCTCAAAAAGTGCGAGGTGGCCACCGGGCTTCAGCAACGTTCGTATATTCGCAAGTGTTTTCTGTATGTCAGTCGTAGCGTGAATGACCTATTCCCATCATCAGTTGGCGCTTGATATTAAGACTGAAGCAAACCTGGATGACTTGCATTTGAGGCGATGACGAGGTCAAAGTCTGCCGTGAAACCCTGCTCGTAAGCTGGGGTCTGCATATCGAACGTTGCGTAATTCATGCCCCTGTAGTCCTTGAAGTTGTCGTGAGCTTTGGCTAGAAAAGAGCTGGTGATGTCCGTGAAAGTATAGCTCTCATATCCACGGTACAAGGTGTCGCCGCGCAGAGCAGGCACAACTTCTTTCGTTGCACTTCCAGTCCCGCCGCCCACTTCGAGGATTTTAAGACGAGGGTTCTTGAATGAGAGAAGTTTAATCATCTCAGTGAGAGCCTTGTTCCCTGCCGAATACAGCTCCATGTACTCATAAGTGTCGTCGAGCAAGTTGTCTTGGACCGCGGCTTGGATCCCGGTGATTTCGCCGCTGTATACTGCAGGAAGACTTTGGTACATGTGCACCATAAGACGAGTCTCTGGAGCGTGATGATCCATGAGAGCAGAAGAAAGCCTCTGCATCTCGGCGTCACGCTCTTGCGGTGATTGCGCCACAATGGCCTGGCCCCCTTGCAGCTTACCCTGCTGTGCAAGGGCCACCTTCTCTGCCATCCAGTCCAGATATCGCTGAAGGAAGCTTATTTTGGATCCCTCGACAAAGAACTTGTTGTACTGTTCATGGAACTGTACAATTTGGTACAGGGCGAGCTGCTCCAGCATCGGAACCTTGGGCATCTCACTGCTGCCGTTATGAGGATACATGCGCGCGACTTTGGAGCTGGTAAGAAGATCAAAGTCTGGCTTCCATGCCATCCTCGTGAAAGGCGCCGCATGCTCGCTCGGTCGTGGGGTTGAATCAGCCTGAGATGCAACAAATGTGATGTCTGAGGCTCTGACAATCTGAGTGCCATGGCCAGCATGGGAAGCAATAGTTACACTGCTCGTGAACCCGCGCCCATCAAGGCGGACAGTTTTGGCGCTTGCCTTGTGGAAAACCTCCATGGTGTCTGCGGAAGTAAGACCGGGCGTGGCCTGGATACTGAGAGTCCCGACGGAAACAGGCAAGAAGGCAGAGCCGCACTCGCTGGCGCGGCCTCTGTGGTGTGCAATGATGGCCAACTGCAATGCTGAGTCGAGTGTAGCAGGGTGTATAATGTAGCGGGATTCCCCCATCATCATGTCCTTGGTTGGGTTCGAAGACAGCAGGCCTTCGGCCTCTCGCGTATCCCCATTTCCGCGAACTTGGGTCTGAGACAGTCCCTGGAACGTGGGTCCATAATTCAGCCCAATGCTGGTGAAGCAATCATACCATCTCGTGGGTGAGACTGGTTTTCGTGGTAGAACCCGGTCTAGAGCGACTGCGTCTGGTGAGTCTGTCCCAGGGTGCTTCTATCAGCGACGATGAACATTGAGTCAGGATTGGAAGCACGAGTTTACCTTGTGATTCAAAGGAGTATCCAATCCTGCCATGACAGTGCTCCGTAAATACATCTTCACCATCTGCATTCATGACAGAAGTCACAGTGAAGGTCCATTGTGCACCGTTACCGGGGGCACTCCTGGACTCTGGCCGCAGACTAGTAAGCAATTCCACGCCGCGGTCGTCATCAGGAACAAGGAGAGCCGCAGAGAGCAAGACGTCCTGAAACTCGAAGCTTCTGATGGTGGAGATGGACATTGCACGAATCTCTGCAGCTTGCAACGCCGCTTCCAGAGCCATGGCAAGATAGCCAGTTGTCGGAAACACTGCATTCGTTCCGATCTGGATACTGGTAAGCGTCCCGGCACGAACGCGATTGATAGCACGCAGCAGGGCTCCGGCGGGGAAGGGGGAGGGGAGAGGCTCACCTTGTGATCCTGTAGCCACGGGATATTCTTCTGCTTCAACACATTCCTCCACATTGGCTCATTTCGATTGCCGCCCGGGCTCCTCGAGCCTAACAAGTCGTGGCGTGGGTGAGTCCGAAGGCGGAACTCTCGCGTCCAGCGATTCTCGAAGTAGAACTGGTGATTGTACTGCCATTGGTACTTTGGCAAATCCACAATCATCCTGCCGATTCTACCAGCAGATACTGTGTTGGTGCCGCTATCGTAGCCTTCAATGCAGTTCACTCGTAGCAGGTCGACATCGTGGCCGTTGGCGAACAGGGCTCCAGCTGTGGACAAGACGTTTTCAACCCCGTCCTTCCCTCTGAGAAGGGTCGCCAAGTACGGAGGGGGCTTGGATGCTTCCAACGTGTTCCCGATTTGACGAATTGGACCTTGAAGAGCTGCATGTGGCCCTATTTCGACAAGGTAATTGAGGGGCACGATCGCAGCAAGTTTGGACAATCCTTGGCTGAACCGGACGGGAGACTCGAGGTTTTGACGCCAGTATTTTGCGTCCGGGACTTTCCTCATCAGGTCGGCGTAGACCGTGGAGGCAAAATCGATCTTGTCATCTCCTGGAATTCTGTCTGTTGGTGGAATCTGGGAGAGCATATGGACGAGTTCGTCCTCGTAACCCTCCCCTATCGACTTCATGTGGGCCGAATGGTAGGCATTCCCGCCAGTGTGCAGGACTCTAGCGAAGATGCCTTGGCTGTCCAGTTTGTCCTTTAGGCTTTGAACCTCGTTGACATCGCCACTGATGGTCAAGCTCTCCGGGGAATTGTAGCAAGCAACCGTAAGAGACGCGAGGCATTGCAGTTGTGGGCCGATGGCCTCGATACCTGCACCAACAGCTATCATAGCCCCTTTCGTCGTGCTCCTGGAAACCGCGCGGCCACGTGCGTATGCAACCACAATGCCTTCTTCGGCGCTCAAGAGCCCCGAGGCATAGGAAGCTGCGATTTCTCCTAATCTC
Organism: Dendrostoma leiphaemia; assembly: GCA_026120015.1. NCBI lineage: Eukaryota > Fungi > Ascomycota > Sordariomycetes > Diaporthales > Erythrogloeaceae > Dendrostoma > Dendrostoma leiphaemia. The sequence continues at coordinate 22,770 of JALRMF010000149.1, read as the reverse complement.
GGTCTTAGTGAACTGCGGCTGGAGACTCTGGAATTCATTGCAGTGACTTACCTGAAGAATGTCCGATACAAGCAACGGGCTTGATGTTCCATGATGAGAGCAGGTCAACCAAAGCAACTTGAATAGCCGTGACTAGTGGTTGTGACATTGCCGCTTGCTGGACCTGGCTCGTCTCTTTGGGTGCACGCAACGCGTCTGAATTGACCCGTCAGAGTCGTTGACTTTCTCTCAAGTACCAGGAGACATGTGACTGACCTTCAATTGTCCAACCGGGGGCCTCGGTCAGACCCTGTAAGGCACGGTCCATATTGCGAATGCTCTTCAAATAAGTTGGAAAACTGTCCATGAGATCAAGCCCCATGCCGGGCCACTGTGCTCCCTGACCTGCAGGGCATTAGCTAGCTGCACTCTCGTCTTGCACGGGAAGCAACACTTGCCCGTGAAGACAAAACCAATATTCAAGTTTCGAGACCCCATGGCCTTCGAGATCGTCAGACGATCAACATCGAGGGCATCAACCGTCGTATGCTGCGACGCTACGACACACGCTCTGCTCGCAAGTTTCGAGCGCCGGCAGCCCAGCGTATAGGCCAGGTCGAGAATGTCGTAATCCTCGGCTTGATGGCGGACAGCAGCAACATTTTTCTTGAGCGTCAGCTCATTGTGCGCAGAGAAGCTAAGCAGAAACTGGCTCCTGGATGGGAGGGTATGGCCATTCGTATGGCCATTCGTCCCATTGGTACCGTTGGAGGTACCGTTCGTGTGCCCGGTTAAGAGGCTCTTGTGGCCATTAGCTAGGCCAGAGGATCCATGGCCCTTCACCTTGGCTTTCACGCCCCCGTGACCGGGTGCGAAATGTTCAATCGATTCAAGAATGGTGTGTGAATTACTCCCACCATACCCAAACGAGTTGACGCTTGCTCTTCGCGACACTCCTGCCGGCCACTCCGTCATGTCCTGCACAATCCTCAATTTGCCGTTGTGGAGGTTAACTAATAAACCCCCATGTCAGTGGCCACGTATATAGGAAGTGAAACAGCACAATGACTCGGAAAGCTCACCGTTGGGATTAAGTTTCTTGAGCCCGAGGATTGGAGGAATAACCCCGTGTTCCAAGGCAAGGACGGTCTTCATGATTCCAGCAATGCCACTTGCTATCATTTTGTCAGTCTGTGAAAGCTTACATCAAACATACCGTCAGTCTGGAATAAGTGCAATACTCACCTGGCTCACAGTGTCCCATATTGCTCTTGACCTACCCGAGTGTCAGCTGAAAAGCGATGAACCAGCAACGAGAACAAAACCTACCGATCCGATATGCAAAGGACAATCCGTCAAGCGGTCCTTTGCAAAGAACCTCCCGATTGCTTCAACCTCTAGCGGATCGCCGACTGGCGTCCCCGTGCCATGGCACTCGAAGTAAAACGTCTCGTTGGGGTTGAGATTGCCTGCGCGCTCATATGCTCTCCTAATGGCACCTTCTTGTCCGTCCGGATCCGGGTGTGTGATGCCGCCCGTACGACCGTTCCTGGTTTGAATGAAATCAGCAAACATATCGGAAGTGACGAGGTCGGGGGGAGGGGTAAAACTCACGCGTTGATAGCCGTTCCCCTGATGATGGCTCGTATTGGGTCATTGTCGAGGATAGCCTGCTTCAGAGGCTTGATGTACAGGGCACCGATGCCGTCGGCTCTGGCATAACCATCCGCCGCGGCGTCAAATGTCTGGCAGCGAGAACTCCGCGAGACCGCTCCCAGGGAGGCCGAGAAAATCTGACACTCGGGCGAGAGAATCAGGTTGGAGCCCCCCACGATGGCGGCCGTACACTCGCCGGACTGGATGGACACACACGCCAGGTGCAGCGCGTACATGGAGCTCGAGCACGCCGTGTCGAGCGTCATACTCGGGCCGTGCAGGTTGAACACGTAGTTGATGCGATTGCTAAGCAGCGCAATGCCGCCGCCAGAGATGCCATATGGCTCAGGGTACTCGGTATCGCGGTACTGCATGAGCTGGTGGTCGTAGTTGAAATTGCCGACAAAGACGCCCGTCTTGGAGCCGGACAGGCTCTCAAGCGAGGCGCCCGCCGATTCTAGTGTCTCGTAGACGACCTCGAGGAGCTTGCGCTGCGCGGGGTCAAGGCTCGTTGCCTCTTGCGGGTTGATGCCGAAGAATGTGGGATCGAACCGCCGCGGGTCTTCGTTCAGAAAACAGCCGCCGCGTGTGTAAAAGGATCCGGGCCGGTTCGTCTGTGGGTGGTACCAGGATTCCAAGTTCACGCGCTCGGATGGGAAATCTCTATATGAGTTCTTCTTTGCTAGCAGATACTCCCACAAAGCGTTTGGCGTATCCACATCCGACGAGCTCCCTGCCTCACCTGGCCAGCGACAACCTGTAATTGAGTGGTCAGTAAGGCTGGTCGAAGGACTACCTAGCCGTTGTCTCAGGGACTGGAGATCAGGAAGCACTGACCCATGCCGATAATAGCTATGGGCTCCACCGCTTGGGTGCAAGGGTTCGACTCCACCATGTTGAATCGCTTTGTCTCGGATGTTCAGGAAATAGGTTACGGAAATCTCTATGCTGAAGGCTCTGGATGAATTGAGTGGCCTTCATCGACGATGGGGGCCAGGAGTGCCGGAGTATATAAAGGCAATAGACAAAAGCTACTTATCGCCTTGCAACCATGCCACTACATGCGCTATACTACAATGTTGACGACCTGGTGGACAACTTGAAGTGAGTGTGATATCTCTCTTGCCAACAACATGCATAAAGGTGTCTCAAGTTGGTCATTGTCTTTTCCTCCCCGGACGCGGACCGCATCTGGACCAGACTGTTGATGCATATCCCCGTCGTGCGGTGAACAATACTTGTTCGACCGAATGCATATTCAATCATGCCGGTCAGCACTATGAAGTACGGTCCTAGTCTGGTCCTCTCGAGACCATGCAATGGAGTGCATGAAGCTGTTACTGATTGCTTACGTTTTCCCACTTTAAATAGATACGGTCGTATAACATTTAAACCTCGAAAGTGCCAGTGGATGTGCCAACCCGCCCTTCTTGCCAGTAGTCTGTACATATGTTTTCATGCCAAATACAGTCACTTCAAAATCTGAGACTCTATTCAAGTCCGCTATCACTCCACGCCTCCAATAAGCACGCAGCTAATACTACAGCAACAACGATGGAAGTAGACCAGAGTGCAAGGTTCTACCCAGAACCATTCCCGAGTGGCCTTCCCGTCATCAACCTGGCAAGAATCAGGTTGGCCAAACTTATGGAAGGCGACGAGCAGGAAGCTGCCCTCCTTTTTGACATTTGTAAAGATAAGGGATTTTGCTATCTTGATCTTATGGGTCATGGGCACGGGGTGAAGCTGGCCAAAGAGGCCGAGCAAGTGCATCAAGCTGCCAAGGAGTTCTTCAGCGCGCCTATCGACGAGAAGCGAAAGTTCAAGACTCGTCCTCCGGAGACGGGCCTCCTCGACACAGGGTGCGTACATGCTTTCAACATATGGTATCTCACTTGTATTTGCTGATAATGTCCTACAGATACAGAGAGACAGGATGCGATGCTGAAGGAAGCCCAAACAAGATGGAAATGGTCAATGTATGAGCTTTACTTGAAATTTTCTTCTCCTTTCTAAGTTCTTGATGCGATCCAATCGCGAGCGTTTAGCTAACCAAGAGACAACTTGAATAAGATTGCCCAATCTGGATTTTTCTCTGGCACGGAGGACTACAGACTCCCTCCTTTCCTCGCGCCTCACGAGACTCTGTTCCGCTCAATCCTGCGCGACGCAAACGTCATTCACAACATCATACTCACCATTCTGGAGAAACAGCTCCAGATCCCCGAGGGCACATTCACCTCGATTCACGAATTGACCCAAACTTCTGGAGACTTCGTCCGCGTTCTAAACTACCCCAGCCCTAAAGACGGAAAGCCGCTCGCGGACCCCCCGACGCCTCCTCACCGTGACGCTGTTAGCGTTGCCCTGTTGTTCACTTGGCAGGGAGGTTTGCAGATCACCAACGCGCCTAATGAGTACAAGAGGCTGGACACAGAGCTCGACCCGGAGGAAAGCTGGTTCTATGTTCCTCCACTTCCAGGCCATGTCATTATGAATCTGGGAGACGTGATGCATATCATGACCAACGGTCTACTCAACTCAGGCAAGCACCGCGTGGTGACGCCGCCGGGGGCGCAGGGGAAACATCAAAGACTCAGTGTGCTGCTTGTGGCACGGCCGTGGGAGGAGGCCAAGATGCGTACGGTGGAGAGTCCGTTGGTGCGACCGGGACAGTATCTCGATACAGATCTCACGGCTAGGGAATGGGGCCGTGAGAAAGTCTTGAGAATCATAGGGCTTGCTGATAAGGCGAAGCATGCCCGTGGTAAGGAATGAGTTTCTAGCCTGGCAGAACTGCTGCGGTCTTGCAACGTGGGTGTGGCATGAGCTAGATATCTGTTGGCCAGCAACTTCGGGAACCTGGCTGTCTATCGCTACCTAGTGCTTGATGCATGTTGACCTAGTCGAACTGCGTCTGGCACTGGGAAATAGTGAGCATATGATTATTCGTCTAATGTTTCGGCTTGAAGACCAGGGCAAAAGAGTAATTTCCCGGGCGTGGCCAAGTGATGGTCTATGGATCTCATTTGCTTCTGTCGTTGTTGTGAGATGGCACGCCACAATATCCTCGGAGAAGCATGGGGGTAAATATTTTCAAGTTGACCCCTGAAAATTACAAAGAAACATTAGCAACAAGCCAAGAGCGAGAGCAATTCTGATTGCCTAGCCCGGGGGATGCCGGGGGGGGGGGGTGTGTGTTCAGATGACCTAGATCACTTTTACTCACACGTAATACACAAGAAATACCCCAAATACAGTAGAGTGAGCTTAGGCAGGCTTTACCTAGTGATAGGATGCTATACAGCTACGTATGCGGTGTGATGTGACATCCCTGGAAACGTCCAATTTTCCACTCCTTCATGTCGACACTAAGCTTCCTGATACTGCGTCCTAACTACCTAGAGATAAAGACCCTCCCTCACAGCTTGGACTGATGACTCAGGCAGATTGAGCTCAAAGTGACCATCTGTCTGATTTCCCGATACTTCAAGGAATTTGGCAACAGTCGTCTGATCCTCCGGCAGGTACATAAGAGGAATGAACCTAGCGAGCTGATCGTCCAGCGACGCGATCGTCGGATTCAGAAGGCTCAGCGTGACTTTCGTATCGTTGATCGAGTGTTGCGGGAAAAGCGCGATCCGCTCAGCAAGGGCTGACACTGAGCTTCTCAGCTGCTCCGCGGTATCGTAGTATGTATTGAAGAGGCCCAGTCTCTCCCCCGTAGGACCGTCAAAGGCTTTTGCGGCCAGCAAGTATTCCATTGCGCGCGCCTTGCCGATCACGGGTCCCAAGAAAGGCTGGCCTCCTGCAGCAGCCGTGAGGCCGAGGGACTCTTCGAACGAGCTGGCAAGCGCATTGGGACCCGCGAAGCGCATGTCCATTTGGATGCTCAGTTCTTGCCCCAGACCAATCGTGCGGCCATTTATTTCGGCAATGAAGGCGGTACTGCTAGTATTGAGGATATAGCGCGTGCAATCGACAACCTGGTTGAAGACATCGGACTTGGTCTGCGTAAAGGGCAGCTGGATGTTGTGCAGGTCGTAGTGGCCGAGGAACCAATCGGGATTGGCACTATCAAAGACAACGACTTTGGGTGTTGTCTTATTAGGGGCCGGCTGCAGAGAGTACAGGAAGTCGAAGAGGTCTGATACGACGAACGCATCGACGAGGTTGATCGGTGGGTTGTTGAAGGTGGCTCGTATAACGCTGCCGTTGCTTCTGCTTTGGAAGGCAATCTTACGATGATGAGAGAAAGAGGTGTAGTTTGTGGGCAGAGCTTGCTGGTTGGCTGTACTCCGTGCAGGCGCACATGTAGCAGACGCCAACAGCAGAGCAACTGCAAGAATTTTCATACAGGAAATCATCATCATCATACACTGAATGCTTCCCATTGCCCACCGGGATAACCTAGGCGCACCCGGGTACACATTTGCCTTTATGGACCTCAATGTTGCTCTTTGTGATAGGATCCGAGAGAGACTACATCTTGTCAAGTTGCTTCCAAGGTTTGCAGGGAGGCGTTCAGGATTCATGGATGCCATCTGCGGCTGGAGCTGACTGGAGCTAAGTCCCACGTAGGATCTGAAATGTTTGAAATGATTGTACTGGTATACTTGATACTTACCTGTGATATCTGGGTCAAGTCTGTGTCAAGTCTGTGTATTACTCCTGTATCCATGCTTAAGTATGCAGCTAGTGCTTACTAGAATGTCTGGGTAGAGTCTGGGTAGAGTCTGGTCCCGGAATGGCAGGGAAATGTATTGATAAGCAAGCCTTCCTTAAGTCCAGAAAGTCCGCACAAAGGACTCCGAGAATGATTGTTTCACAAACCTGGTCATCCCGGATTCAGCTGAATCAAAATCAAGGCTATGGGTTACACAAACAGGAATGCTTGGTCATACCCGTTCGTAATGAGTTTGGGCAGAGCTCATGGAGCACCGATACTTAAGTCAGTATTGTGCTGGACGCTCCTTCACCATCTTCATCTTACTGGTAACCAACAAATCAGCTGCCTTCTTTCATCTCCTATGCAATCCTGGATACCACGCATTATCCGACCATGGAGCCTCTGCCAATCAAGCCAACAAGGCATGATGTCTATGACTTCATCTCTCCTTCCGTTGGCACCAAGGATGCAGCTATAGGGAAAGCTGTCCTCGTCACGGGAGCTGGATCTGGTATCGGAGAAGTATGAACTCTTAGCCTGCCTCATTTTCAAGAATGCTACCCACCAGGTACTTCTTCAACCCTGACCCGAGCGACAACTAACACAATTCAGCATACTGCTGTCCACTTTGCCCGCGCTGGGGCAACTTCTGTCGTCCTCGCTGGCAGAGATGCCAAGGCCCTCGAGGAATCCAAAGTCAGCATCCAAGCGGAATCCCCGAAATGCAACGTAACTTGCGTCCCAACCGACATCACTGACCCCGAAGCCGTCGCAAAACTCTTTCAAGCGGCCGGCAAAATCGACATCCTCGTCAACAACGCTGGATCCACGGGGACCATGGGTCCCCTGGCGGAGACCGACTTGCAGAAATGGTGGATGGCTTTCGTATGTCCCCCTCTTTTTTTCCTTCTCTTCTTCCGACGTTGAAAAGTAGATTGGGGGATGGTACTTATACCTTAGAATCTTCTAGGACATCAACATTCGAGGCACATATCTCGTCACTTGCGAGTTCCTGAAACTGCTGAAAGGCGGTCCCGGTATCGTTCTCAACGTCTCCTCGCGTTCCTCCTACGTCACGGCTCCGGGGATGAGCGCGTATCAAATCTCGAAATCGGCTCTCAACAGGTCAGCGACCAAAACCTCACTTATCTTCACATGCCATTACGTGCTAATGCATAGATTTTTCAGGCTTACCGAGTTCATTGACAAAGGTATGTGTCCCGTCTCACCAAACCCTCTGCTTGCTTTGCTCTCTGCGAAAAACGCCATACGTTCTATAGAGTCTGATAGCGGGATAGATTATGGTAGCCAAGGCGTTGTCGCAATTGCCTTTCATCCTGGCGGTGTCGCAGGCACCAAAGTCGCTGATTCTGCGCCCGAGTGGCTTCGCAAGACCTTCAAGGATACTCGTCAGTTGATCCCTGGTTTTCCGCCCGCCCCCCCTCCTCAGTCCCTGCTCTTAAACTCCCATGGGGCCCTTGCAATGTTCACTCATCATCACGCTCGCCTTAAAGTAATGTTGACCTAACTGAGCATATTCAGCTGCTCTCCCGGCCGCTACGGCCCTCTATCTAACCCTTCCACGGGCCAAGTACCTCAGCGGTCGCTTTGTCAGCGCACAGTGGGATATGGAAGAGCTGGAGACGCATCGCGAGCGCATTATTACCGAGGATTTGCTGAAGATGCGGGCCTTAGGAATTGATGACCATTTGTGAAGCTGGAAGACCAGCAAATCCTACCCTCCTAGTGAACTGCTGCCGAGACTGTGGTTCACTGCAGTGACTAGGTCTGGAATTTCTGTCCCTTTAGCTAAGGTATCATATACAATTGAAACAATAAAAAGAGTCTGATTTGTTTGTTTAAGAACTTGACATTTATGAATTTGTGATTAGTTTAAGTAGGTTTTATTTATGATTGTTGTAGCTTTTGTGACGGTACAGCGAATAGTTCCAGTTGAGAGTTAAGCTTGAAACTTTTTGTTGCTTTCAATGTTCTAACCTCTCGTGACCACCGCTTTAGTGTTGCAAGTTGCTGAAATGCGTACGGTTCTGTTTTAAGGGAAACGGTAATGTCAATTAGGTGGCGTAAGCCCCTGCTAGCAAGCCTAAGGGCGTCGTTTCAGCCCGTCTGAAACTATTGTAAGGCTTGCCGGCTGGAGCTCAGCGAGTTTGTAAAAGCAAAATATATAAATACATTTGAAAACCACTAATCTTTTTTCTCTAAAAATAACCTTTATTCCCTCTTTTTCCTTTCTTTTCTTCCTTTTTATTATAAGTATAGGTAGGTGGGTTAAAAAAACAAAAACTGTTAATGCTATTACTAGCGGTGATATAAAAGATTATTGTAAAAGTAAAGAATTTTCGCAATAAAGCAGTGGGCTACAAAGTTAAATATAACTATTTATAGCACTTAATCTGTGTAAATTAGAATACTTAAGCCGCTACAGCAGTTAAAATCTACTTTAGACTAACTTTAAAAACAAAGGATTTTTAATAGTTTAATAGTATTTTAAGCAAACATGTTAATGTAATAGCAACTAGTTATATTATATTACTGTTTAGTTTCTTGTCGCGTAAAGGTAGCTATATTAAGCTAGATTTCAAATGCCTCTTAAGACACTACTGCTGTTGGTATAGCTTACCTTTGTACAAAGGGTTTAGGTTAAGAACGTATTGGTCTTGTTTGTAAATGCGGTTTAGTTAGGTCTAAGTTGGAAGGCCGAAGGCCAGTCCAACTGGCTAGCTACTTGTAGGTGGAAGGGCTGTCCCAATTGGTACTAGCTCCGTTCCCAGGGCCGACTCGGCCCGAGCTTTGCCCCGGGCTAGCTATCGGCCAATTGCCCTAGTCCCTCTATTCCAACAACTGCTCTATATATTTAAACGGTGCTGCTATCATAGCTTTCACTGCTAATGCCGCATGTTAATGGTCATATCTAACATCATGGGTCACGGCCCCACTTTGCAGATTCTTCACTCCTACAACAACCTCTCGTGCCACCGCCAGCGATAGCAACAGCAGTTCTTTTCAACCCACCCACCCACACCTATAGCAGAGGACGATGGTGGAGGAAGGATAAGGATCAGGTTACGGATGAGGATGAAGGAGGGGGAACCTTTGGGGGGGGGGGTTGGTGTTTTTTGCTTTCTCTGTTTGTACCTTGGTATTTATATGTTGTTTTTAATCGCTGGGCTCCCGCCGGCAAGCCTCACGAAGAGCCTCGGACGGGCCGGAACGGGCCAGAACGGGCCAGAACGATGCCCTCAGACTTGCCGGCGAGGGCTCACGCCACCCAATTTACGTTACAGCTTCCCCCGGGGCAAAATTGAACGCATTTCAGCAATCTGCAACACCAAAAGCGGTGGCCACGAGAGGTCAGATATGGTTTATCTAAGCGTGTATGTTCTCACATGACTAAAGACAGTAACTGCAATAAAATAAGGAAATGGATTTGGTTAATTATGTAGACACAGAAGGACGAAAGTAAACCGTTATTCTAGCCTTGGGTCAACAAATGAACGCGTTACACGCCTAATATTGCAGGACTTTACACCGTACTATCCCTACCCTTAGGGTTCCTGTTCTCTCATTTACAACTTTGCGACCTAAGTGGATTTTGGAACAGGATTCATAAACCCAAACTGGTTCTTCGAGTCCCATTTCCTCTTCAAGTGCACCAACTGCACCAACTTCTCGCGATACCACGTCTGCGGGCCCTCGTCGCCATGAGCATAGGTCACATACAACTCCAGGTCGCTGAAACCGCTCGTGGCTGCGAAGGCTGTGCGTGCTGAGGACGCAAACTCATTGATTTGGTTGTCGATACTAGAGTCTGCGTAGTTGTATCCCCAGAGCCTATTATCTCTTAGTTAGCGGAAGTTCAGATGAATGAGAACATCTTGAATTTGGGGGCCGGGCAAGGTATGTGGCGGGAGGAATGCTATCATGGAAGGGGCACACAAACACATAATTCGTGATCTCCCGGTGCTTCTGCGGCACCGCCGTTTTTGTGCCATCCGTCTTCATCACTGCCTGGTTCGGAAACGTCTCCAAAAAGGCCGTACTTGACTGTGCCTGCGGATACTTCTCATACAGCGTCGTGAAATTCTGCACATGCGCGTCCCACGTAGGCACATCCACGCCCGTCGCACCAACCGTATACGTATTGACGTGTCTGCCCTTGTCGCACTGCCTGTCGGCGAAGAGCCCGAAGGCGGCCACGTCGACGAGCTGCGAGGCGTGAACGTAAGAGATGTTGGTGACGATTGGGTGGTTGTGCATAAAGGGCGCGATGAGCGCGCGGCCTTTGGCCTCGGGGCCATAGTAGACGGCATTAAAGAGGATATTGAGCTGGATGAGTTTGTTAGCTTTTTATTTATTTGTGACTGGCGAGAAATAGGGCAGGCCCGGGGGCTGGGGAGGAGGGACAAGTGCTATGAAGGTGATGCGTACCCCACCGTGAGCATCGTTGTAGTTGATCCCCGAAATGAAGGCCAGCTCTGCCGGCATATTCTTCGACACCTCTTTCAGTGTCTCCCAATGACTATGGCTCTCGTTTGCCGGAAAGACAAAGTCTGCATTAAAAGCATAACCGCCATTCGTCTGCTCAAAGACCCTGTACGTAGCCCACAGGATGATCCCAAAGCTGGGGCCGGCACCACGGATGCCCCAGAAGAGATCTGCATTCTCACTTTCAGATGCCGTGACCAGCGAGCCATCGGCGGTGACAAGCACGACCGAGACAAGCGTGTCGATGATGAGCCCATGGAGGCCTTGCATTCGCCCCACACCGCCGCCAATGGTGGCGCCTACGACGCCCGGACAAGCGCAGGAGCCGGTTGCTGTGTCTCATTAGCAAGAGCGAGCCCATGAAAGGTGCACCATGGAAAACACATCTTGGGACGCATACCCATCTCTTTCCCGGCATTCCACACGCTCTTAAAAACATCCCCGAAGACGTTCGCTCCGCCGACGGTGACGGTGCTGGCAGACCTGTCGATGGTCACATTCTTGAAGCGGCTCAGGTCAATACTGATTCCGTTCTTTAAGTTTCTCAGCGTTATTGAGAGCCCATGGCCGCCGCCGGTAGCCAGGAATGGGATGCCCCAACGTCCGGCGAGTTTTACCTGGTGAAGTCAGCTGGTCGTGTCTGCTGAGACCTTTTTTGTCTGTTATGTGTTCCTTTGGTCTTTATTCTTCATCATCTTGTTCTATTACTTTTTTTACTTCTTCTTTCTCAGAGAGGGAGGGACAATGGGAAAAAGAGAACTGGTCGTACGATAGTCTGGACATCGGAGGCAGTGGCAGGGACGATAGCAGCGGCGTAAGTGGGCTCTTCGTACACAGTCCAGCGTTGGATAGTTTCATTGGCGTAATCGGGGTCGGAAGGGAGGAAAATCTCCGCTCCTGCTGAGAGATGACTTCGGAATTTTTGAGTTATGGTTGCTCTCTCTTGGGCGGAGAAGGCGTTGGAGAGAGTGCTACCAGCTACCAGTGCGGGAGCCAAAATGTTGAAGGATACCATTGTAGCGGTCTAGAGAGAAATTCAGACCTGATGATTGGTGATTAAGAGAGGAGGAAGGTTGGTTGGCAAAATGAGACAGTGGTTGAAGGACTGGGTTCTTATACCCTTCACAGTCACGGCTTCATGTGTGGAACTTAGAGGTCGGCGGAAGTAAAACGGCAGTCACACGTACTCTCCACCACAACGCCGTTCAAGATTATTGCCCTGTTGTATTAGAATGGCAGAATCCTCTTTGGGGGCCCAAGCTAGATGCAAAAGTGGGAACATCCAGGGCGTTATGGAGAGGCGTGAGGTGTAAGGTTCGATGAGGGCTGAGGCTGAGCGCGAGGCTGGATCGCTGTACTAGCACTTACCATACTTCCCAAATTAAGGTGGAAATGAAGTCACCTGTGCAATCACAAGGACGGTGTTTGAAGGGAAGCCGAACTCATGTCGAGACGTGCTCAGATGCCTAATGTTCTAGGGCGGAAAATCCTACGTGAGATATCCTATTTGAGAATACGGCAGGAATATGCACCCTAATAGTCAGAGCGCCAACACGCTACCGAGGTATCCGTCTGGGGACCCTCCAAGGCTTCTAGGGGCTTCCCGATAAGCTGAGTCTGCGAGGTCTTCAATCTCTAGAGACCCCAGCCTCAAGTTCATCGGCGTTTCCGGGTAAGAAGGATTTGCTGCTCGGCTAGAGGTGCGTTGAGGCATTCTCCCCCTATTATCACCGCCATCAGGGCTCATACCCAAAGCTTTTGTCAACTACCATTTTCGGCATTAATACTGAAAACCCGAGAAATACTCAAGACTGAAAGAAACCCAAGTCACTGGAGCCTTGAAGGAACAGGGAAACAAGATACAATCTGAAATATGCTAGATAGAAAGGAAAGAAGAATTACTACCAGGCTATCTCGTTTATGAATGCATTAGAACTGCATTCGTCAACACGTCCTTGAAGATCCCTACAATATGATGTTTACAAGTTATGTTTTCACGCTTCTAAGCCATTCTTTTATTTCACTGCGGGCCTTGATTTTATATCACTTTTGTAAGAGTCCACGTTGACTTGACCTAGAGGAGCTTCCACAGCTGAATTACCATGGAACAATCTTGAGCTCGCCTCCATCCCACTCTATAAAGCTAGCTCCCTCAAAACCCTCCTCCTCCAGCGCTAATCTGACAATCGCCTCTGCTCCCTCCTTTGGATCCCTGCCTCTCTCAGAAAAACCTGTAAAAGCAGTCCGCAACACTCCCGGCGCCACAACAAACGTCTTGATCTTGGGCTTCTCCACGCAAATACCCGCTTCCACGCGGTCATTCTCCTCGACCTGCAGATGCACGCTGAGCCCGTTCACCCCGACCTTGCTGGCACCGTAGGCGGGCGCGCGGCCCATCTTGCGCGTCAGCGCGTTGCTCATGCTGCCGAGGCCGGAAGACACGTTGATGATCTTTGGAGCGGGGCTGGCGTGCAAAGAGGGCTTGAGCACGTGGGTGAGGACGGCGACGGAGGTCAAGTTCGTGTTGAGTATGAGGTTATAGCGCGCGCGCACGTCGGAGACGGACTCTGAGGGAGGGGGTGGCATGGGACCACTGATTCCGGCATTGTTGATGAGAACTAAGTAGACCGGGGAGTACCAACGTTAGAAAAGCCACTTGAGAAGGTGTTGAGCTTGGGCTGGGAGGGGGGGGGGGATGTCATTTCTCACCATCTAGCTTGCCGAATTTGGTCTTGATGAACTCGACGGCCGCCTCAATCTGCCTGTCGTTGGTGACGTCTAGCTCGACAACTTTAATCTCGGCCGTAGCACCTAGCTCACGTAGTTTCTCTGCAGCAACCTCGCCAGCACGGCGGTCTCGAGACGCTAAAATGTAGGTGACATCAGGAGCGCGCAAAGCGGCCACTTGGAGGATTGCAAACCCTAAGCCTTGGTTTGCACCCGTGACGAGAATGATCTTAGATGAAGCAGAAGGCATGTTGGTTGCAGGGCGCAAGTGCTCATGAGACCGTGTGGTGGTGGCGAATGTAGACGAGACACTGACGATGAGGACTGCGGGCGAGCCTAGGGACCTAGAATGAACCGGGGTGAGGGTAGAGTCTGAGGCGAATTTCAACTCCGTGGACTGATGGGCTCGGCACGCCGGCTCTCAGGCGATGGAGCGAGGGAGGGAGGAGGGTAAGACAGGCTGCGCATACTTGTGTCACGTCAAGTCCAGTCCCAGTCTGGTCCTCAAGTCCCCTGCGACCGCTCGGCACGGCGTGGCGTCCCGTTGCTAAAAAACCCGCCCGCTGTTTCCCGGGATCGTATATACAAAAGTTGGTTCCCGAGAACTTTCTTTGTTGTTGGTGGATTGCCGGGATCCACTTCCCATCCTTCACCTCCAGACGTCTCACAGGGTAGGATTCGTCTGATTACCCCCGAGCTATTCGGAAAAGATAGTTCAAGCCAGGTCCGACAGTTCATGTGGGGTCTTTCTCAATGCGGGCCGTCTTAGAAGCCATCTCGGCCAACACTCTCCTAGCAGCGCTAGGAGTAGTGCCGTTGCTCATTGCATTGCAACTCTTTCGAACGTATTGGCGCCTGAGACACATTCCTGGTCCGTTCTGGGCCAGCTTCACCAATCTTCAACGAGTCCTGTGGGTCAAGACCAAGGAGGCGCATCTAATTCACCAGCATGTACATGAACAATATGGCCCAGTCGTCAGAACCGGCCCCAATATGGTCATGTTCGCAGACCCTGCTGCGGTTTCGACCGTTTATACTATGAGACGAGGCTTTCCCAAAGTAAGTTGTCCTTACTTGGTTGCGTGCTTCGAGAAACAACCCTGATTATCCGCAACAGGCTCCTTTCTACGATCTTTTCAAGCCGTACACGCCAGATGGTGGCGCCGCCACAGTCTTCAACGAGAAGGACGAAGACATACTCAAGACGATCAAAAGCCCCATGGCGCCCCTCTTCTCGGCCACCAGCGCCATGGCTCTTGAGCCTGTTGTGGATGAAGTTCTCGACTGCTTCGTGCAGAATTTGGAAAAGAGGTACCTGCAACATGGCACTATTCTGGACCTCGCCAAATGGCTCCAGTACTATTCTTTCGACGTTATGGGAATGATGACCTTTTCGAAGCGTTATTCATTTCTCGACGAGGGAGAGGATGTTGGAGGTATGCAAGGTGCAATCTACAGCTACATGGAGACAGTGGCACCAGTGAGTTGCCCAAATGAGAGTCGAACCTAGTACCCGAGTCCGAAATGCTGATGACCTCCAGTTGACTCAAATTCCATGGGCGGACAGACTCCTCTTCAAGAACTGGCTTGCTCACGCCATAAGACGCGCTCCCACCCAGCCCATGACCCGCTTCGTAGCGAACGCCGTCCAGACACGGCTAGACCAGGTGGAGCGAGGCGAACAGTTCAAAGGGCGGCCAGACTTTCTGGCAAAGTTCATGGAGGTTGCAGCCGAGCACCCAGAGCTCCCTCGTGGGTAAGAGTTCACCAAGCTAGGCGGTAATCTGCGTGTAGCGAGTGGTTCGTACAGCCTTCTGACACATCGCACAGGATCGTATCCAACTGGACCCTCACCAACGTCGTCGCGGGCTCTGATTCCGTTGGCGCCGTCATGACAACCATGATGTTCCACCTGCTGCAACACCCACACAGCATGCAGAAACTCCAAACCGAGCTGCGACTCGCCGACTTGACCCGCCCTCGGGCCAGGCTGAGTGAGATCCAGAACCTGCCATATCTCGATGCGTGCATGTGGGAGGCTATCAGGTTACATCCGGCGTTCGCGCTGCCTTATGAGCGCGTGGTGCCTGAAGGGGGGATTTCCATCGGGGATTATTATCTCCCTGCGGGCACCTTGGTCGGGGGTAATGCATACGTGGTCAATCGTCACAAGAAGACCTTCGGCGAGGATGCCGAGTTCTGGAGACCGGAAAGGTGGCTGCAGGGAGGTGACAAGGACAAAACCAGAATGCAACAATGCACTTTGACTGTCAGTAATCTTTCTCCTTGCATCTCTCCCGTGGTACCCTCTGTTTTGTTCCACAGGTATCCCGCTTGCAATCAGCTAACGAGGAAAAAATTGCTCGTTCAGTTCGGTGCCGGCTTCCGTATTTGTATTGGACGGTACATCGGAATGCTAGAAATAAAAAAGATGATTTCTCTGCTCATTCTAAACTACGAGGTAAGTTATGAAACGCAAGGCTACCTCATGCCTGGCGGGCTAATCCACTGCACCTACACTGTACTCATACATCCCACTGCCCTTTGGCTTTAGGTTTAGGCCTACTTCTCTTCTTGCTATCACCTCAACGCCCATCTACACATTTGCACAATAACTGACCATCTTGATCACCAGATCCAAATTATTGATCCGAAACTTCTCCAAGTTGAGAATTGGTGGTTATTTAAACAGGAGGGGTTGTATATTCGAGTAAAGAAATGCGCTGCGCCGTCCTCTGTTGACGAGACGGAGAGGCTCCGGAGAGTATAAATGGCATTCAACCTGCCCATGCAACCTCTCGTACGTACTGGTTCAAAAAGACAAGTCCGCTTCAATTTTGGGTAACATGAGCCCTCTCTCTGGCAGGTCCAAGGCATACCCTCGCTTTAGATTACGTGAAGGGGGCTTCGATGGTTCACAATAGGGTTCGGGCTTTGTAGCGAGCCCAGAAAGCCAAGAGGCTAGACTCGAGGGCCGTGATATTCTCTACTTGTCTCAATTATAGAGAGATTGAGAAAAGAAAATGGGCCCTAGAAAGGTTCACAGATAGTTGTGCCTAGGGCATAATTATAGAAACCTCGAGAAACGAATAAGCAGACTTGATTTTGCACGTCGACAAACGAGAGCGAGACTGTTGGGTAGATAAATCAGATTTGCTGAGACGTTTAAAAGATAACATCTTTGGTATTTTAGTTGACGCTTGTTGCTTTTTGCGAGCACTGCAAATTTATATCATAACATTGTGCGTTTTATATAACGACCATCGGATGTTGCTGAGCTGTACTTTAAGTCTGCGTTGCCGCTTAAGTACTTAAGTAGGTAGAATTATAAGAAGTAACGATGAGCATGGCAACCCCTCCTCTTCTTTTTCTTCTCTTGTTTTCAATCTTCTGAGCTTTGATCTGCTTCATTTAGTAACTGCAGTGTATAGAAATGATGGGTGTTTTCTATGCTTCTCTGTGTCGGGCCCGCCTGAAGCTCGTTACCTTGAATTACCTACTCTCAACATATACAATTATGTGGTGCCTAGGAATGGCCCGTTACCCGAACACCTTGGTAAGTACTTTGTTGACCTTGCCCGACTCTCGTGACACGTAGACAGCTTCATAGTTATCGATCTCTTCCTTTAGTCCACCAAGGCTTAAATCTGCACTGCCAGGCCAGGTGTACTTGGTTTTGCAACAAACTTTCCAACCGCAGAATGCCAGAAAGAAGAACCCTATCATGGCGTAGTCCAGAAAGAACCACATCACGTCCCATCCCCCGGTTAAAAACAGATCGTACCCCCCCGCCAACAACATAAAGGCTGTGCCGCCCATTGCGAGATAGGAAGTATAAGGTTGAAAGCGACCTTTATAGGGCAGAATGTCTCTGGAAATTCCTTGACTTTCAAGCGCCGAGAAGAAGTGTCGATAGGTCAGAGCGGTGAAGCCGTAGTTGAGCAACTGGCAGCAGGTGACAAGATCGACCAGGTATGTCAGCACCACCGCGGAAGAGTTGTTAACTTGCAGAAATGCCAACAAACAAAACATGAGAGAAAACAAGAGCGCCCAAAGAGGAACGCCGGCCTTTGTGCACCGCGAGAAAACTCGCGGGGCGTGTCCTTCAAGTGCCATGCCGTGCAGTGTACGAGTTGCCGAGAACAACAAGCCGTTTCCGGCGCTGAAAACCGAGGTCATGATGAGGACGTTGACCAGGTGAGGCAGGCCGTGAATCTTGAGTCGCTCCATTGCGATAACATAAGGTCTGGGACATGGTCAGAGATCATGCGCGAGAGGGGCCAGGTCTTTTCTTTTGGCCGGGTGCAGGGTGTGTGGTTGGGGGGGGGGGGCGGTGTTTACGATGCTGCACCCGTTCCAGAACCATCGTCTTCGCCGCCCAAGATATTGCTTAACGTTTCATCGTTGTAGGGAATCACAATGCCCATGCAGAGTGCCGAACCAACAAAAAATAGTAGAATCCGCCAGACGAATGAACGGAACGCAGGAGGTAGGATTTTGCGGGGATTATCGGTTTCGGCAGCCACCATCGAAATATACTCTGGACCACATATCCTTCAATTTCGATCTCATCAGCCGTCGAACATCAAGCGGGGGAGTAAGTGGGGAACGACCCAAGGTGCGTACGAGAAACTGGCTTGGTATACGCAAGATAAGATGCCCAAGAATCGACCAGTCCCTCCTGGGGCAAGGTGCTCCACAAATGCCCCTGGATTCTCCCAGTACCGGAAACCATAGCGATCGTGCAAAGGATTGCCGCCCAACATCGTGACAAGAGTGAAGCCAAACAGCCCCAGCATCAGCAAGACCTTAAATATCGACAAGTAAAATTCCGAGACGCCAAAATATCGGACCGTAACAACGTTGAGAATTGCGTAGAGAACAATCATTGCCACAATGATGGCCTCGACGGGGACTTTGACTGTCCAAAACGTAATCAAAAGATTCATGGCGACGATCTCGAAAGGAACAAGGAAAGCCATGTTGAGGAAGAAATTCCACGACATGGCAAATCCAAGCGCATTGTCCACCCACTCGCTCCCGAGGCGGATGAAGGGCGACGGCACAGGCAGGTATGTGACCATTTCAGCGAAGCACTCATTGACTGCCCACATGACGGCGCCCCAGATGAGGAAAGCAATGAAAAGGCCTGCAGGGCCTCCTTTAGGTAGGGCCGAACCCATTTGCACAAATAGAGCTTTGCACAGTTCAGTGATCAATCAAATGAAAACCATCAAAGATGCGGTCTCATGGATTGAACGTACAAGTACCGATTGCTCCGCCGATGGCAAATAGTTGCACTTCTTTCCCCCGTAGCTTGCGATGTAGAGCTTGGGAGCCGGAAGATGCCAATACCTCCGTACCTGTGCCGTGCGCGAATTCATGGCCTTTCTCAGCAGGAGACGGACCAGAAGCCCCCTTTTCCGGACACTTGATTGTCGGCATGGCTGGGGGGGGGGGGGCATCTGATATGGGGGATAGTCCTGTCACGGAGTCGGATTTTGCAACCTTGGAAAAGTTTTTGAGCAGGGACGGAGTACTTAGACCTGATGACCAAACGCCCAAAAATTACGGAGCATCAGGCAAAGGCTTGACAATTTGGTTCATTGCCCTGTTTCCATCACCGCGGCAGGGCCGCGCCGATATCAGATAAGTAAGTCTGCATGTGAGCTGTGTAACCCGACGCAGATAACAAAAAGCTGCAAGGGCTGAACTGTCGGACGTTCCGCCACACTTACTACCTATTGTAGAGCACCAAACTATAAGGTGCTGGGAGCCCTGGTGGCTGCGGGGAAGTGGCGGGCCGTCCGACTACACATGCTCCCACTCTCCCGACGGTTCGTCAGTGTGCTGCGTTCACCTTCTGTTAAGCTTCTGGACATCACGCCTCGACGGGGCTTGGATAAAGATAAACTTGCCACTGTTGCCTACACATTGTGCCATCTGGTCGGGTCCTTCAGTTCGACATAACTCGTGGAAATGGACCCCAAAATATCCGAGGTGCGAGTTTCGTTCGTGCAGGATTTCGTGGACAAGCTCGTCGAACCCCAAAACGTGGTTCCTGGCCTGACAGCGGTTGGGATCTTGCTACTCACATACCTGCTTTACGCTGTAAGATGCGACGCGCGAAGAACCTATGAAGAGTGGCATAGTGAGCACTGACTTGCTCCAGGCCGCTTTCTCGGTTGACATCCCTCACATTAAAGGGCTACCTCAAATCCCCGGCGCCATCCCAGTCTTTGGCCATCTTCTCAAGCTCGGCGGGGACCACGCAAGCATGTGTGAAAAGTGGTGGCGCCAGTACGACCAGTCCGTCTTCCAAATCAAACTAGGGAACACCAGGGCCGTAGTGGTCAATTCTTTCGAGGACTGCAAGAAAATGCTCCTTGCGCACCAGAACGCCGTCATAGACCGCCCAAAGCTGTACACATTCCACGGAGTCATCAGCAGCACGCAAGGCTTCACCATTGGCTCCTCTCCTTGGGACGAGTCCTGCAAGAATAAACGCAAGGCAGCAGGCACAGCGCTCGCGAGGCCAGCGTTGAGAAACTACTACCCTATGTTCGACTTGGAGAGCTACTGCATATTGCGAGACCTCGAGAAGGATAGCCGCAAGGGGGAGGTAGAAGTAGACGTCCGACCCTACATTCAGAGATTCGCCCTGAACACCACTCTGACTCTCTGCTATGGAATTCGCATGGACGCTGTCTACGACGAGCTGCTCCGTGAAATTCTTCACGTTGGCTCGGCCATTTCGCTCCTGCGCAGTGCGTCTGAGAACATGCAGGACTACGTTCCATTCCTACGGTACCTTCCCAACAACGAGAAAATCGCTCGGTCGAAAGAGCTCCGCGAGAGACGCGATGCCTATCTCAACCTGCTTTTGGACAAGGTTCGAGGCATGATCAAGCAAGGCACCGACAAGCCCTGCATCTCAGCAGCCATTCTCAAAGACGAGGAGACCAAGCTCACTGGTGTGGAGGTCTCCTCCATCTGCCTGTCCTTGGTGTCTGGTGGCTTCGAGACCATCCCCGGGACTCTCACCTCGTGCATTGGTTCTCTCTGCACGAAGGAGGGCCAGTCCTGGCAGGATCACGCGTATGAGGACATCAAGCGTCATTATCCCCACATCCGCGACGCGTGGACACAATGTTTTGTGGAGGAAAAGGTGCCCTATGTCAATGCAATCGTGAGGGAGGCGGGACGGTACTACACTGTCAGCTCCATGAGCCTCCCACGCAAGACAGTGACAGATGTCAACTGGAGCGGTCCGAATGGATCATGCACCATCCCCGCCGGTACGATG
The DNA here is from genome assembly GCA_026120015.1 of Dendrostoma leiphaemia. Lineage (NCBI taxonomy): Eukaryota > Fungi > Ascomycota > Sordariomycetes > Diaporthales > Erythrogloeaceae > Dendrostoma > Dendrostoma leiphaemia. The sequence goes on along the minus strand of JALRMF010000149.1, from coordinate 1,927 downwards.
ATACTGATCAATGCTCAGGCTGCAAATCATGGTATGTACAGCTTGCACTTCAAGTGTCCTCAGGGAGAACGGCGGCTGATGTTATCAGATGTCGATCATTTTGGCCCTGACGCAGGCTCCTTCAACCCCGAAAGATGGCTCGATAACGTCGAACCTCCTATTGAGAGTGAAATCAAAGGACTAGCCCATCACAGTTTCGGCACAGGTTCTCGTGCATGCTCGGGTCAGTACATTGCATCCAGATTGCTATACTGTGCGCTGGTCAGGATTCTGTCATCGTATAGGATTGTGGCCAGTGATTCGCATCCCCCAAACACAGACTATGTGGAATACAATCAGTTCAAAACTGCGTTGGTGGCTATTCCACGACATTTCAAAGTGAAGCTCATCCCCAGGGATACGGCGGTGACCACGGAGTGTTTAGCTGCTGCTGAGGAGAGGACAAAAGAGCACTATAAGGAGTAGTGGAAGGCCTGTGTTTCTTGGTACGACAAATGGTCACTGGGAGAGGCATAAGTAGGGAAAGCCTGTAGAGGCTGGACTAACATATTTTGGACGGTGGGCATGATGTATATACCTAGGTAGCTTGAGAATGTTATAGCATGGGTACGCCACGTCAGTTTTTCTTTTCCTCATGCTTCTGATGGTGGGGAGGGGGGCTTTAGGTTAACAAGCATCGGCCAGCAAAAGTCTCTCGACAGCACCTAGGTACAGATAACATGAAGAAATGCGCGCAAACGCCGACGAGGGTTTCCTTTTTTTTCTGTATGATGTAGATGTTGGAATAGTGGGACTAGGGCAATTGGCCGATAGCTAGCCCGGGGCAAAGCCCGGGCCGAATCGGCCCCGGGAACGGAACGGAGCTAGTCCCAATTGGGACAGCCCTTCCACCTACAAATAGCTAGCCAGTTGGACTGGCCTTCGGCCTTCCAACTTAGACCAAAACCAGACCGCATTCACATAACCACAGTGAACGTTCTCAACCTAACCCCGCCGTACGTACGTACGAAGGTAAGCCATACCAACACTGATCAGTGATTGCAATGGCAATCACAGACAGCAAGGTACTGGAAGCCGTCCGTAGCTGCTACGGGCGCCAAAGCTACGAGTAGGTAGCAAAGCCGTCTGTTGCTACAACAGGCGCAACGTCAACAAGCCAAAACCTCGACCTTAAGTTTCCTTCGTTGAGCCCGTTTTGCAACCGACCTTCCTTTTTACACAACAACGAAAGCCTCCTCCCATCAAGACCAAGATGCCCTCTTTAACGAAACCGTCTATGGGTTCCACAGTTCCCAAGTCTTTGACAAAGTCGTCCGTAGAGTCTACGGGCGCGCGGCAACGCTAGAAGAGCTCTTGCCCTTGGTGCGGCAAAGACTTCAAATCCAAGAGAAAGCTGAAGAGTCATATTGGCGACGCCCATCACGACGAGGTCGCCCAAGCCCAAGCCAAGCGAGAGTCTCCCAGCTCTTTCAACCTCCCCCAGGCTCCAGCTCAGCCAACGAGTCAGCCAGCCAATCAAGACTCAAGAAGAGTCCTCCAAAGAGAACCAGCCAAAACCACGCCAAGGCCCCAGCCAGCCTACCAACCAAGGCCCCAGCTAGCCAGACAACCAAGTCCCTCCGTCAACCGACCAAGGCCCCAGCCAGCCTACCAACCAAGGCCCCAGCCAGCCTACCAACCAAGGCCCCAGCTAGCCAGACAACCAACTTCCCAGCCAATCAGACAACAAGAAGAGTCCCAAAGAAGACTGCAAGGAGACCAGCCGTCCTACCAGCCGTCCTACCAGCCATCCTATCAGCACTCGTACCAACCGTCCTATCAACCGTCCTACCAACCGTCCTATCAACCGTCCTACCAACCGTACTACCCTCCGCCACTGGCTCCGATTGCAAGCTTGTCCCAACCTTTCTGGAATCCTTCCAGGGAA
>JALRMF010000148.1:0-109300 GCA_026120015.1 Dendrostoma leiphaemia | reverse complement strand
GCAATGTATAAAATTTTAATATATATAAGAGTAATAATAAATATAATATCTATATAGCTTAATCTAGTAGATAAATAAAAAGACTTAGCGCTAAAAGTCTAAGAAATAAGCCTAGAAATTTAATAAAATAACGTTTTTATATGTTATTGGCAGGATTATTGTGCTTTGCATTTTATAGCTTTGTGCTAATGGCTAAGCTTAACGTAGAAACCTAAGTGAGCTTTGACTTTATATCTGCTGCCGTTGCCCTTTTTATAATTAATATGTCTAGGCTAACGTAGCCGCTATAGAAGCTGTTTAACCTAAATTTGATAATAATGGCCTTTATTAGTGAATTAATTAAAATAAGTATAGTAAAAATAGCATTGATAATATATTGCATATAAGAGATAATCTGATTTCCTACGGCGTTTAAAGCCTTTATTTAAGAAGGCAAAATACTGGTATGCTTGATATGTCTAATTATTTTTAACGCTACGGGTTAAAAGCTATCGTTTAGGATAATTGCAAAATAATTTGGAAGGTTTTGCAACGCCTTTATTAGGCATAATACGCCAAGGCTGGAACGAAGAAAATTAAGTTGATTTTTGTATCGTTAATGGTATTTTTTGATATCTATAGAATAGCGCTAAACTAAATGATAACCTTAAAAATTATTTTTTGTAGGCATGCGATTAATATTGAAAATTTGTCTCTGAGCATTAGTATATACTATATGCATAATATTGTCTGCATAGACTTTTAAAGTTTATATTACAGAGCCAAACTTAATATGCTGCGAAATTTAAACTAGACTTTATAGGCTGTTTTGCTTTTATATAACAAAGCAAACTGTAAAAAACCTTTGCAAAAAGCAGGCGGATATTTTTCGCCAGATCTTTTTATACATTGCTTGGAATGCTAAGATGCTGTTGTTAGGCAGTAAGTTACTTATGATGTTAATTATCTTTAAAGGCAAATATAAAAGAGGGCTTATAGTAGGTAATATAGTTTAGCAATTATCTATAAATCCAAAACTAATAGCTAAAAAGATCTGCTAGTATAGAAAAAATATACAGCAATAATATATAATATATAATGCATATAAATCTGCAAAGTAAAATATATTATAAAAACTATTTATATTACTATACTGACTCTTAATACTCTTTGCAAAAATAAAGTTAAGATATGCGATACTTTGTTAAGCATTACGTAATACTACTGCTATTTTGACTTATCTTTTGATCTAAACTTACCTATGCAATGAAGCTGTCTTTCAGCATCTATTTCCCGGCCTGCAGTCTCTAAACCACTGTGCCTACTGCTGCTTAATTTTAAACGAAAGGCATATTTAGCAGCCGGCTTGCCGGCGTTCCCTAGTATTATTAATAAACTGCTTTAAAAGTAAACTATCTCTTTTACCTTATTATTTATAATTAACTAATTTAACTATTAATTAATATTAATAGGGTTTTACTTAGTTAAATAGTACATTATTAGATTATATAATATATTTATTTATTAATAGTAAGTTGGAAGAAAGAGAGGCTATTTACGTTGGGAAATAAGGCTATGGAAGGTGGCTTATGTCCCCTTTTATTTTGCATTAGCCGTAGCCGGCTAGCGCTGGTCTGCGGCGGACTGGTCCTCCAGTCGGACAAACGTAGGCCCGGTCCTTCCTTCCAGCTATGAACCTACAACAGTGAAATATACCGGGAAATATTCAAGCACAGTGATTTGATCTGATAAGCACAGTGTTCGAATTGGTGTCGCATCCTGTGCCGCGCCGCATGGGTACTCGAGTACGTACGCCTCCCAACCGCATAATCTACACGCAAGTACTGTAGTCCGAAAATTGACATGAGGAACGAGAAAGGTCGGTAGATGACGGGGGGCAAGACTCGGTCTCTCAAAGATTGCAAGTGCAACTGACGGGAGATACTTCCACACAAAGTACAGCATTTGATCTCTTCCAGCTCAAAACCTTCAGTGTTGGCTGAGCCCGGGTGACATTGAAGACTCCGGAGTCAGATGCTCTTACTGCCTGAGCATCACTACAAGGGATTGCCAGCCTTTAGGGTCCATACTCTCTACTAATTATCCGCTGCGCAAACAATGGCTCCACAATTCGACATCACGCCTGAGAAGCAGGCCAGCTTCCTCCACTTCTGGCGTCAGCAGTTGTTCTTCAAACCCGTGGAAGTTCGTGGCACAGAGCGCCTGCGAGGCAAAACTGCGATCGTGACCGGATCGAATACCGGCGTGGGTTATCAGACTTCACGACAGCTCCTCGACCTAGGGCTGAGCAAGCTCATCCTCGCGGTCAGGGATGAGGCGAAGGGCAGAGCAGCGGCCGCAAGTCTGTCTCTGGGCCGGGATCTCGAACAATTCGCCATCGAGGTTTGGCTCCTGGACCAATCCTCTTATGAATCGGTCGTCTCTTTCGCCGAACGAGCTCGTACCCTTGAGCGCCTGGATCTGGTGAATCTCAACATCGGCATCAATCTCGAAAAGCGTGCCTTCAATAAGAACACGGGTCACGATGAGGTCGTCCAGGTCAACTACCTCTCTACGGCCTTGTTGGCGATCCTCTTACTCCCGGTCGTCAAAGAAAAGAGAGAGCGTCAGGAGGGGCAGAGCCGCATCACCTTCACTTCCTCAGAAGCGGCATCCTGGGCCAAGTTTACTGAAAAAAATGAAAGAGGACCCCTGCTGGCCACGCTGGATAGGCGAGAGGGCAAGGTGGACATGCTCCCCCGCCAATGGCTCACCAAACAACTTGGCCAATTCTTCATCGCCAGGCTTGCGGCCGAGATCCATCCCTCCGTTGCTCTCATCAACTGCGCTTCGCCAGCCATAGTGTGGGACACCGAGTTCATGCGGGAAATGCAAGCCACAACTCCACTTGTCTTCGCAACCGCAAAGATCATTCTGAAGTATCTTGTCAACACGTCTGCTGTCGGCGCCTGCATGATGACGGATGCTCTGGTCAATCATGGTGACGAGACTCATGGACAGTTCCTGTCATTCCAGAAAATAGTTCCGTGAGTCTACCGTACTTACTTGCAGCTGGCGCTGGAACGTCCTTGAGAATGAGCTGACGAGATGAGCATAGCAGTATGTCACCGATTCTATACACCGAGGAAGGACACAGGATCTCAGAGCAGCTCTGGGCAGAGACGCTGGCGGAGTTCTCATTCGCCAATGTAGAGTCAATTCTCAGGTCGATGAAGGAGTAAAGATCAGATAATCCAGTCACCGGGCCAAATTGCTATGCTCATATGTAATACGTAGCTGTGCTATCACACTAGCCGGGGATAGAGGGACGGGATTCCGTCTGCTTCACAGATTTATGCCCGGCTGCGAGCATCCAAAGGATTTCGACTATACCCCTCTCCGGCCACAGACCAACCACTTCCTGAACTCAGGGCTGTTGAAAGACAGATATGTCAAAACGCTGAAGAAGTTGATAGTAGCTCAATCTCATCATGGCGCCAGTCTTTCGCGCCGACCAAGTCGGCTCTCTCTTTCGTCCAGCGTCCCTCCTGAACCTTCGCACAAAAAACAACGTCACGGCAAGCTACTCATCCATCAACACCTCCAGCGAAGTCTTGCAGGCAACTCACGATGCCGTCGCAACCGTCGTGAAATACCAAATTGGCAACTCTATTTATCCCATCACGACCGGCGAGTTTGAGCGGTCCATCTTTTACGGGGGCTTCTTCGAGACCCTTGAAGGCCTCACCACACTCCCTGATCTACCTATACCAGATGCATTTCGGACGGACTTCCCCAGTGTTGCAAGACTACAGCAGGCAGGTGTCCGAACTCGACCTGGCGTCGTCGCGACGGGGAGAATCCGCTGGGCCAAGCCCGCGTACGGGGACAGCTGGGACCTGCTGAAGAGCTGCATGCCGGACGCGTCGTGCTGGGGCAAAGGCAAGATCACGGTCCCCAGCCCAACCTACCAACACATGCAGCTGAAGCCCGGCACCGCGTATACGGCCGGATCCGGGTACGCAGACGACGACGAGTATTTCGCCGACCTCGCGGCAGCGTATCGCGCCGAGCTCAAGAGTCTGTACGACGCGGGCTGTCGGAACGTGCAGGTCGACGACCCCAACATGACCTTCTTCGTCATGGACTCGTTCCTCCGCGGCTGTCGGGCTGACGGCGTCGATCCGGATGAGCTGATGACGCTGTACGTCCGCGTGCACAATGCGTGCCTCGCGGGGCGCCCAGAGGACATGCATGTCGGGATTCACTTGTGTCGGGGCAACATGTGGAGCGCTGTCGTCCAGGGCGGCATTGGAGCCGGCTCTTACGAACGAATCGCGGAGAGGCTGTTTAACGAACTAGACTACGACACCTTCTATCTGGAATTCGATGACGAGCGATCCGGAGGTTTCGAGCCCTTGAGGTATCTCCCAAGGAGCAAGAACGTCGTGCTGGGTCTGGTCTCGACCAAGCGGGTCGAGCTGGAAGACGTTGAAGACCTGCAAAGGAGGGCGCGCAAGGCTGCCGTCGTTATTGCAAAGGCCCAAGCCCGGACGGTGGAGGAAGTCATGCATGATAGTCTGGCGGTAAGTCCACAGTGTGGCTTTGCAAGCCAGAGTCAGGGTGGTGGAGCGGGTATGACTGAGCAGAGGCAGTGGGAAAAGCTGACGCTGGTGAGGGACCTAGCTAGAAAGCTCTGGGCGGATGCCGTGTGATACTGTTCCGCAAACTACAAACATAGGTAATCCGCATTGTCTTGGAGAGGTGACTCGAAGAGGATGACGCGATCGAGTCTCACTGCTAGTCACCCACTAAGGGAATGTCCTTGTAGTCCTGCAGTCATCTCTGTACCAGGTGAAATCTATTACTTGCACTATGCGCCTATCCTCACGCTGCTGTTGTGACTCTTGTGCGCTTGGTGTCGAACGTCTCGTTCGGGTTCGCTGGTTGCTCCGTGGTTGGCCCAACATGCCTGGCGAGAGAACCAGCACTCTGCTCCTGCTGCACGGAAGAACCGAAGGCTCGCTCCAATGTAGAGTTCCACTCTCTTTGCAACTGGCTCGACAGCTCAAAGTTTGGGTTCAAAGTGTCCAGTCTCCGGGTTCGAGTCGCGAACTCGATGAGCTTGTTGAGAATAGCGATCTCACAATGCAGCTTGACGCTGTAGGCAAAGATCTTGTATCCAAGCTGGACGAGATATAGTCCAAGATACTGCCAGAGGCCTGTGAGTCGTTATTCTTCCATCCAGGGGGACTGCCACCGGGGAAGAACCAGGGTGAGGTGTTGCCGTAAAAGGGAAATGGACTTACTTCAAACACAACGATGCCGATATCCAGGCAGAGAAGCGTCACATTGACCAGAATCAGCTGTGTCAAGATACTTCTCACAATGGCTAAGTACAGCGTATCAGCGCATTGCGCCGGGATTATGGGCTTCTGGTCCTTGCTCTGGTACAGAGAACGGGGCCTCACAGTACGGATAATGTGATACTTAGATACTTACAGATGCTGGTTCTGGAGCTTTCGGTTCTGTTGTCACCGCTACCATGGGTTGACGACGTTTTATGAGAACCGAGTAGAGCGCGAGACTTCCATAGATAGAGACCGGAAATGATGGTTTCCTGTATGAAAAAGACAGCGATGTTGATCCGCTCGAATATGCTGAAAGGGGTCTCGGTCAGTCAATCAACAACTCCCTGTGGCCTCGGTCCTCAGTCGCAGGGTCTCGCAAGCAGGTGACCCAATAATATGTCCTTTGTTGTCCAGGGTTGGGCAACTCCAGGCCTTACCTGTAAGCAGTTAAAAAGTTTCGGCTGACTGGTGAGGAAGTTTGTGATCCTATGATGAGGACTGCTCCGGAAGTATGAATAAAAAGAGCGTCCAAAACGATCATGCCCAAGACCCATCGAAGGGTGTCTTTCCCAATGAATATCATGTGGAGTCTCGAGTACAGAACCAGAGACTGCCCTGTCACCATCAATGGCCATCCCATACAGATTACGACGGCCATGAGGAGCGGGTTGATGCCTGGTACCGCCATACTCATCGTTCGCTCAATCGCACAGATCATGACTGTTGTGTGTCAGAGTCATGTCCCAGAGCCCGAACTGCCTGTCCCGAGAGACTTCCAAAAGACACAACTCGGAGTACCGCAGCGGGGAGCAATGAACACCTACCCCCGAGGTTGGACAGGACGATGCTCCAGAAGTACAGAGTCCAGTATCTTTTGAAAGTGACGAGTATCATGAGAACCATGCTGACCGAGTTCCATAGCGCCGCCCCAAGAAAGCTTGCTACAAGAACGCGCTGACCAGTTGACATATGTGTGGTGTCGACTGATACGTTGCTGGCGTCCAAACGCTTGCGATGCCAAAAGGAATCCATCTTCTACACCTGTCGCAACTAGCGAGCATGGTGATAGGAGTGGTGGTTGTGATCAGGCCTAAGAAAGTATGTACAGTCTGGAAGAAAATAGCGTTGTCGTTATTTTCCAGCCTCATCATGCCATTAAGAGGCAGGTCAGCCCTCTGGTCGGTCAATAAAGTTCTGTTGAATCAGCACCCTGGGAAATCCTTGACATGATAGGTCCTCGGATGGTAACCTAGGCGGGAGAAGCGTTTGGTGTTGGGTGACTGAGTCAGTAGGGGTGTTGACCACAGGGATTCGCAATCGCTGCCAGCGTGGTAGTCGCACGGATCTCGATCGAAAGCCTACCTAGGTAGCCCTCCTCTCCCAGGACTCCAGTTGTGATCACTCTCCCAATTGGTCAGAGAACGCCGTTTCCGCATTGGATGGGAATGTGAAAGATTTAGAGGCCGTGTTGTATTTAAAACGGTCGAGCCAGATGCGGGACGGGCCTTTTCTAAGAAGGTCTTGGCCGAGTTCACGTAGACTACAACCACGATCTCAAGACACCGTCCCTGAACACTTTTCGAGATCGACACATACAGTGCGTGAGGACAAAGGGAAACAAAACTTCTGGCCGAATGAAATCCCAACCAAATACTGTGATCGGGGGTCACGATTCGATATGTGAGAGCAGTAATAGATCCTTGTTGTGGTATGTACAATACATTTCAAGGATCTATACCAAAGATGTCGCAATTCTCGGGTGGCCATGATATCAAGATGTCGCAATCAACCATGCCGACTTTGAAGTGCTGCACTTAGTAGCTCTCGAACCACCTCACAGCTTGTAAGAAAGCAGACTCCTTTGCCCAAACTTGCACCGGGTCAGAATCGTTTACCCGTACTCCGAAACCGTGCATCACTCCCGAGTACAGGGAGAGCTGGTATGGAGAGCTGATGTTCAAGAGTAGCCCTTCGAGTTCCCATCTCAGGGACGCGGGCATCAGAGAGTCGTGATCTGGAAACCAAAACGAAGTCAACACGTGAGAATCTTGGGCCCTAAGAAACGTATTGGACGTACCGGCTGTCGCTACAGAGGTCGGTGCTCCGATAGCAGTGACCTCGGCGTCTTCCCAGGCCGAGGGGTGTGCTGCAAACGCCACGTCTGCCCGGAGGGCCCTTCCCGGGTTGACAAAGCGGAAAGAGTACCGTCCCCCAAAGCAGTAGCCCGTTACGGCCAGCTTTGTGACGTTGAGATTGGTTCTGATGTATCTGATGGCTGTTTCGATGATTGGATCTGTGACGTTCGGCGCGTGCGCAGCAAGGAATGCTGTGGTGTTGAAAGTGGGATCGTCAAGATCCGAAGGAGCCGGCTGCCCGTTGAACATATCAGGGGCTACGGTGATGTATCCAGCCCGGGCAAAGGAGTCGGCAAGGCTAATACAGCGGTCAGTTGAACCAAAGCTTTCGGGCGAGGGAGAGCGGAGCATACAGCCTGTTCTCGGTAAGATTGATGCCGTACACATCGGTCAGGTAGAGCACAGCGGTGTTGGTGACCGGAGCGGAAGTGTTTGGCGTGCTGATGTACATCGTGACTATTTTGAAATTAGACCAGAACAGTCTTGAAAGACTCAACAACACGCTCGGGTTGCCTACCCCCATCAACTACTTGCTCGGTCCCTACGGATGTTCCAGTATTCGCCACGATGGACGCATCACCACCGATCTCGCACTGTTGAGCGCTCACAAATGGGCTGGCCGCCCACAGGGCCAGTATTGTCGAAAATCTGGTCAACATCGTTGAGCGTCAATCTGGATGAGAATATGCAACAGGAGCAAAGTTCTTTGGCGCAGCCCGTTGTGACGGAATGAGGTTGATGTCTGTTATATACTATGTACCGACCTAGGTGGTATCTTCGTGGGCCGGGTGGAAGGTCTTGGCATCGTTAGGCCCGGACTCTGTGCCCATCTGCGGAGGTGCGCGTTGCGTTGCAGCAGTACATAGTACCATAGTACTGATGTTCGTGATCATTGCGGTCCACGGGTTGGATGAGGGCTCCGGGGTCCCTGCCAAGCTGGGCCATGGATATCAGTGCAGCTAGGGACGTGCCCTCGGTTACAAACCTTGAAGCACTTAAAAATGTGGATAACAAATACGAGTTGTCTGCCACCGCGGATGTCATTGCATCATGGAGGTCGGATGGGGCAAAAGAAAGCGGTACAAGCCCCAAACTGCTGGGCCCCCAGCGCGCTGTCGATCTGCCTGTCTGCCTGCCTGCAGGGTCAAGCCATGCCAGCGCCGGGTAATCTGATTTTTGACAAAATGACTGCTAATAAACTGACCCAATGCCGAATATCCGATAGCTCCGCGATGCCGTCGAAAACGGAGAAAAAGCAATAACATTGTACAGTACTGCAGTTGCACAAGCGTCAATGCAGGGGGCAATTTCCCAGACCTGCATCACATTGATTGTCAACTTATCAACCCACACGCAAGGCCAACCCACATCACATTTTTGCATAGCAGCTCGTCGTCATCTTCTAGGCCGCATGTCGGTCACATTGTGTGAGGAACTGCTTCATACGCAGACACCTGGATGAGGTCAGGAAGCTTCAGTCAATGTCTTGACTCCAGTGATTTCGAACAAAGTACTGCAGGTTAATCCACGAAAATCTTCCATGTTTTGAGCTACTTCCAGCTAATGAATGGGGTTAATCACATTGCTTGGATAATTCGAGTGATGGCAGATACATTTGTCTTGATTGGAAGATGGGCCAAGGTGCTCTCTCTTTGATTACGGGCGTCAAGCCATGTTTGCTTGACGCGTGATAGAAGTTGGAATTTGAGACCGCGGAGTTTTCCCCTTGGCCACAGAATAATGTGTTTTTTTTATATGCTCGCGGAGCTGTTAGCGCTCACCATTTAAGTTTAGACCCATAACTTCCAGTCAAGAGAATGTCACCATCCCATTGGGGTTGATCGTCGACGCTCCAAACCTGTGACGCAGTGCAGTCAAGTGCGGAGAAGGAGGGTGTGCAGTTGAAGTGCCGAAGAATAACGTCTCCTCTTCACTGGGCAGCGGCAGCTATTTATTGCTGTCATGACAAGAGGTCTTGGGCGTCAGTTATTGTATTCGGATTTAACAAAGGCCATCCTCGAATATGGAAAAGGAAATCTCAGCTGAACATCTCGAACAAAACTCTCCCACAGTCAGTACCTAAGTATCGAAAAGATGAGGAGGACAGGAGGACTACGTTTTGAGAACCCTTGGTAGCTGACTTTACTACCTGTACAGGTAGGAGACAATGTTGATCGTTCCCTCAGCGAATACGTGCACGATGAGCAACGCAGCAAGAAGCTTAATCGTCGTCTAGACGTTCGAATCTTGCCGCTATGCTGCTGGCTGTACCTTTTGAACTTCCTTGATAGAGGAAACATCGGCAATGCAAAGGTGTTGAACCAAGAAACCGGCGATGACTGTGAGCTTTCTTCAGCCTCCACTTCCGTCTGTGTCGGCACTCTGCTGACCGTGACCACTGGGGGTATCAAGTGTTGCAACAGACTGGCATGACCTCCAACGATTATGCCATCACGTTGACCATGTTCTCACTTGCGTATGCTATCTTCGAAGTCCCCTCCAACTGGGTGATGAAGCATTACGTTCGCCCGTCGGCGTGGCTCGCAATTCTCCTGGGGTGTTGGGGGGCCGTCACGATAGGCTTCGCTGGCGTCCGCAACTATGCACAGGTTTTGTCACTGAGGCTTATCATCGGCGTATTCGAAGCCGGCTTCTTTCCTGGCATCGTTTACTTCATCACTATTTGGTATCGCCATGATGAGCGGTCACTACGCATCGCACTCGTCATCGCATTTTGCAACCTTGCTGGGGCGTTCGGCGGGGCTATTGCCTATGGGATAGGCCACATTGATGGAACCGCCGGTCTTCAAGGGTTTCGGTGGCTGTTCATCATCGAGGGCATCATCACCATGGCTAGTGTTTTGCCGACTCTGTTGATCTTGCCAGACTACCCGGCAAGGGCGGGCTTTTTGAGTGATGAAGACAAGCAACTGGCTGTGGATCGGCTCAAGGAGAGAGGAGGTGGATACAAGAGGGATCATGCCACGCGGAGGGAAATACTGCAGACTTTCTTCGCTCCAAGGATGCTTGCTCATTATTTGGCCTATGCAAGTCTTCTGTCAAACGTGCAATTCGCACAAAAGCTAATACGTCTGTGTCAGATCGCAAATGTCGTTTTGCAAGGCTCCTTTACCTTCTACTCGCCGACTATAGTCACCGGTCTGGGGTACCAGTCGATTCAGGCCCAGCTTCTCACCGTTCCGCCTTGGGTGGTAGGCTTCTGCGTTGCCATAGTCTTGTCATACTCGGCCGACAAGTTCAATGCTCGGGGGTTCCACATCGCAGGGGCATCCATCGCCGGGGGCGCGGGATGGTTAACAGCTGCCCTGCTGCCGGCAGACGCTTACGCGCAGCGTTACGGGTGCCTTTGTCTGGCTGCTGTTGGGGCATTTCCTTGTGCTCCGGCGATGACAAACTGGGTGACTTGCAACACACCGAGTCTTCTTACGTACGGCCTTTCTCTGCTCGTATGATTCACCCAAATGACAATTGCTAACCCAGCCTGCCTTTAGCATACCGTTTGCCATCGCCCTGCATAATTCTTGTGCTGGGATCGGACAGATCATCGCACAATGGATCTGGAAACCCGGAGAGGCCACCAGGGGATATCCAACTGGTAATGCCACGTGTGCGGCTTGCTGCTTCTTTGTTGCGGCGATGACCATGGGGCTCCGTTTTTGGTATGGGAAGATGAATCGGGATGGGACTGCTGACGCTCGGGGAGAAAAGCGAATTTGGTCGTATTAATGCTGCACCATCAGGTATATGATCTATTATATCTGTTTTTCGCAACATACTGCGCCTCTCTTCAACCACAACGCAAGGACTGGCTCTTAGTATATTCCCGACTGCCCATTATCCCTCGAAACTTTTGATTCCATATGACCAGTCTTGGTGCTTACCGTGTCAATTTTTTAAGGTTCATCCCCTCTGAGCTGTTTCGCGAACCACTGCAGCATAGTTCAACGGACTGTCTTCTTGTATGATGCATCGAACAAGTTGTTCCGCCGTTGACACATGGGGCGAAGCCCTGGAGAACAACCCAGCTCTGTCAAATAAAGACATTGTGGGCAATCTGTCTGCTCTGAAAAACGTTTCGTGTGCCCAAAGGAGATAAGGTGTCAGAGGTGGTCTAGTTGCTGGAAATTTTGAGTCGCAGTGGTGCACTATGCGAGAAAGAGAAGGAAGTCATCTCGAGTACGTTACACCAAGATGGATAGTAGAGGCTGTGGCGAGCAGGGCGAGGCGTTGGCCATATAGAACGGTGTATTGTGTAAGTCTATTGTATAAAAAGGACAAAGGAAAAACGAGCTCCTAAATAGTAGAGAGCTTTAGAATAATAAAGCTTATAAAAATCCCTGCTTGCAACACACCCCCCAATTAAACAGCAGTTTAAGTACATTATATAAAATAAACAATAAAGCAAAAAAAAACTATAAAAGAAATAAATAATAGCAATCGCTAAATAAACATTTTAAAGCCTTAGGGTGCTTGCTATATAAGCATAGCTAATTTTAAGCTCTAAAGATTATTTCTAAGCTTTTCTTAAACTAATTAAATAAAAATTTTTACGCGCGCTAAATTTATTAAATTATATTATATTATATATAATAGCCTACTTATCTGCCTGCGTCTCTGCTTATAAAATATATATTATCTTGCTTTTATATTAATTATAATATTAATAAATAAGCAGGGCAATACTAAGCCTATTTACATTGCTAGCTTTTTTCTGCTAATCTTTATACTTTGCCTAGGCTGCCTATGCTTAGCCTAAGCTAAGCGCTTAAATAACTAATACTTTAATATTAGCGTTAGCTATAGCCAGCGCTGCATATACTACGCACAAAGGCACTTTTATATATAACTCTTTATCTTATGCCGCGCCTCTGCCTTTGCCTACCTTAAAACTAAACGCTTTAACGCTAAAAAGTCTATAAATTTACTACTTTCTTTTTTTTTTTATCAAGCGTCTCTTGCTCTCTTTACTTCTTATATACTATATACTAATTAATTTAAGCAGCGCTTATATTACTTTTAAACTGCCTTTAAATAAGCAGTTTACGCTGCTTGCTTTGCTAGCAAATTTAGCAAAGATAATAGTAATAATAATAATAAAAATAAAAATAAAAAAAGGAGAAAAAGAAAAGAAAATAAGGGAAAAAGAAGAAAAAGCAAAAAGAGCAAAAAGACAACAAGGATAAAGATGATAACGCTGCAGCTCTGCGCTATAAGCGCATTGCTAAGATAAAAAAAAGCCTAAATACCCTTATTAACCTGCTTTTTAAATAGGTTAACAAGTAGGGGATAATAGGCTTAGAAACCCTTAAGTTACCCTAAGGCCCTTAAGCCTTTAATAAGATCTACTTTTTTGCGCTTCTTTTTTTAGCAAGCTATATATATTTTATAAGTTTAATAATGCTTAAAAATGCTTAAACTTTTACTTTAGAACGTTTTTAGTAAGCTTATCTGCTAGTATACTTTAAGTTAGCGTATAAAGCACTTAAAAAATATTTTTTCCCTGCTTTTAGCGCAGTTATATATTTTATATATTAATGTGCCAAAGTGTAGTGCTAATTTTAGTGCTCTTTTTAACAATTAACCTAATAGTTTATAGGTTATTATTATATATTTTCTAGGCATTACTTTTTAAATCTAGCTTAATTTCTTTAAAAAAGCATTACAAAAACATAACTTTTTTAACAATATACTTAACTTTAAGCAACTCTGCTTTTATAAAAAAAGTTATAATAGTTTTTTAATGTGCGGCTTTTTAATAAATCAAGCTTTTATAAAGTATAATTATATAACCTTAAAAAAAGCGCCGGGTTTCTAGGTTATTTGCAAAAGAAACATTAGATAATATAACAAGCATTTAAGCTTTAAAGTTTAGCTAATATTAATAATAAATAGCAAGCATTTAAATATTAAAAAGATACTAAATATACTAATTAATAATACTTAAGTGCTTTAGACTAAGATTTATAAGAAATTAAGAGAGGTAGGTAATAGTAAAAGCAATGTTTGCTTAGATTATAATTTTAAAATAAAGCATTAAACTAACCTTTTTCTAATACTTTTTTACTTTTACCTTAAAAGCCTGCTACTTATTTTTAATAAAAGCAATTTATAAAAGCAAAATAAAAGATAATATGCTATTATTAAGCCTAAAACATTTAGCAACTTTTTTAATATATATATTATATACTAAAAAAAGCTTTTTTAGCGCTTAGTTTCTAATGATACAAATTTCTAAATATCATTCTGCTACTTTCTAAACCTTAATTTTATATATTTTGCAAATCTTATTAATAATCTAGCAAGTAGCAAATATATAGCTTTTATAATAAAGCATTAAAAAATTATTTATATAAAAGACAATTATAATAGTTTAATGTTTGTTTTAAAATAAACAATGCTTTTTTATATATTTTTTTATCTTTAGCCTCCTTAAAATACTTAAAAACTCTTTATACCAAAGTAAAAAAGCATTTTAAAAACTATATAAAGCATTATATAGCTTTATATACTTCTCTAGCTTCTTAAACCTATTTAGCAATTTGCAAAAAATAGATTTTTAATATAAAAAGACATTAAGAAATATATTAACTATATTAAACTGCTTAATTTCTAAGTTTTTATAAGCAGCTAAAGCTATAGCAATTTAAAAAAAACATACTGCTAATATTGCTGCATATATATTTTGCAGCGCATTCTAAAGCTAAAAGTCTTTCTAAACATAGATTTAAGCTTTTGCCTACTTAAAAAATCCGTTTTAATTAAGCTTATAGGTAAAAACTTACTTTAAAGAAAGCAAAAGACCATTAATAGTTATATAATTAACTTCCTGCTAAGTTCCCTTCTAAAAAAGTATTTATAGCTTATTTTACGCTGCCTTTCTAAATAGATCTGCTGCTAGATATTTTTTCAGCTTTTTTTAAAACTTTAATAATAGCTAGAAAAGCTTACTTATATAAATCCTTTATTTTAGCTAAAGCTTAGCCTTAGTTCTCTGCTTTTCTTTACTCTAAAGCGCTGTATTAAATATAATATAAAATATTGGAAATAGTTAATCCCTCCTCTCTAGCGTTCTTTATTAATTAAATAAAAAAGCAGAAAAAGCAAATAGCTAGTAAGAGCTTCTTCTTTGCTTGCTTAGCAAAAGAAATATAAAGTTTATATTACTCTTTTTTACCAACTTCTCTTGCAGCTAATAGCTCTTCTAGATTAAAAAGGCACTAATTTCTAGTTTTAAAGCCAAAAAGTACTAAGATAGCCCTTTTTTTAATAATAGCAATAAATTAGTTTATACTACTATAATATTGCCCTAGCTCTCTTACTTAAAAAACAAAAAATATAACGTGGTTGTATATTAAGCAACACAGGACATTAAGCAACATACTTTTCTACTTTACGCAACCTACCCACTTTAGCGCGTTATCTTTCCACAACTATTTATAGAATTTGCCTTAAAAAAAAGCTATATTATCCTTGCTATTAAAGCAGTTAAGTTATTAAAACAAATTAGCTAAAAACGCGCTATAGCGCTATATAACATCCTTTATGCTACCCTTAGCTACTATATAAAGGGTAAAGCATTATGCTTAATATTATGCCTAAATAAGACTATGCTAACTAAGCTAGAGAAGAAAGCAATTATTAAATATATTTTAGATTAAAATGCATAAAGGTTTTTGCTTTAGATTCCTAATATAGGAAATATAGCTAACTATCTCTTTAAGGCGCGTAGCAAAGGGCATATTAAAATACATTAGCTATATTGCTTTATTATACAACGCTCTAAGCTTAAAATATATATTAATTACGCTTATAATTATTAAAAAGCTTGCTACAAAGATTTAAAGGTTTTAGGCAATTAGTTTTGCCTATATACAAACATAAAAGCTAAGTATAAAGTATAAGATTGCAACATTTATAATTTTAATAAAACTAGCTTTATAATAGGCATAATTTAATTATTTATAGTAATTATATACGCTAAATACATTAGAAAGCTAAAATTAATATAGCTTAGCAATTAGAAATAGGCAATAGTAATAATTTATATAAGCAGTAATAAGTATGCAATGCTGCCGTTTCTAATAGTTTAAAGTAAAAACCATCTTGCTAACTAATATACTTAGGCTAAGTTTCTAAACAATTAAATTATTAAAACAACTCTTAATAAATAAACTAACAATAAAACAAGCATTAAATAACTGCAGCATTTTAATCAATTCTCTAAGCTATATATAATAGGTATATATTAGCTTCTTATCTTAAATAGCTATAAAAGCTACGTTAATATAGAGTTTAAGATACATTGCAAAAAAAAAAAAATTATTTTACTTTATTTGCCTTTGCATTTATCTTATCTAACATAGCCTTTAAATATAAGCTATTTTAATACTTTAAAGTTAAAATATAATAACTAAATTAATATGCTTATTAAGGCGCATATTTACTACATTACTAAAAACAAGTTTTTTTTAGCGTTTAAATATGCTTATCTTAATATAATAACTAAGGATAATATTTTAAAAAGTTTTAAAGGGGCTAAACTTATCCTTTTTAACCTAAATGCTATACTCTTTTACTTTAATATAAAGTTATTAATACTATTACCGCTATAAACTTCTTTATAGCTATTAAACTAATAAGTTTCCTAAATGCTATATAACTCTACTAAAGCTAAATTATAAACTAATTTTATTAAAAGTTTAATCTCTGCCTATTAAAACAACTCTTTAACATTAATTTTAAAGGCTATTAACCAGCTTTTTAAAGCTATACAAGCAATTGCTCACTAGATTACCCTTATACAATTAAAAAACCAAACTCTTTATAAGGTAAATAAAGCGCTTAGTAAGCATTGCAAAGCTAAAAAAACTTAATTATAAGATAAAGGGGGCTTTACTAAATAAAATGCAAAGAGACTTTTAATAGAGAAAAGTATAATAAATAAGCAATTAAAGAAAAAGGGTAAAAATAATAGTCTATTAAAACACAGGCAGGTAGGTGGCAAGCACTATAGGATTTATTACAAGGCTGGCTATAATGCGCAAACATATCTAAAAGCTAAGGAAGTAAATGATGATAATAATTCTAAATAGTTTTAATTAATTTACAGCGTTTGTATAAAGTTTTAGTTAATCTAAGGGGTAGGTGTAGTGAAAAGTGTGTTGCTTAATGTCCTGTGTCGCTTAATGTATAACCACGTTATTATTAATTATTACTTATATTTAAGACTTTATATACTTTAAAAAACTTTTAAATTCTTTAAAATAAAGTCTGCTTTACTTAAGGCAGATTTTAAACTCTCTAATATATATGCTAGCAAGTTTGCCCTACTTTTAAAATCTCTTAGTTAAATATTTTAAGCTAGGTTCTACTTTTAAAAAACCTTTAGAAATCCTTTAAAGCTAAAAGGGCTACTCTTTTATAGCTTTTTTTCTTTAATAGCTTATTATTACTATTTTAAATCTACCTTTAAATTAGTAATTAACAAGGTTTCTAGCTTTGTTAAAGCTAGTAAGGTTATTCTAAAGTTTATTTTAGCGAGACTAAGCACTTTTAGTAAATAAATTATATCTATAGGCTTTTTTTCTTATAGCTTATTTACTAGATTTTAAGCAGTAAAAATAAGCAATGCCTTTTTAACACTCTTTAAAATATAAAAAGTATGCTTGTTAAACTTTATATTTCTTATAATAAATATTTAATTAAGCGCTAAAACCTATATTTAATATATATTAATAGCTATAAGTTATAGCTAACTAAATACCTAATACAACTCTAAAAGCTTACTTTATAGCTTTTTATATGCATTTCTGCTTTTTTTTTTTTGTAAAGAAAATAAGCATAGTAACTATATATATATATACTACTCTAGTTTAGCTAAAGATCTTTTATTAGATTATAAATAAGAGTAAGAGAATATTATTAAAAATATTAAGCAAACTAGCTTTTAAATACTTTATCTAAAGAGCGCTATCTAATATTTTATTATAAAAATATATTAAAAAAGCAAGCTTTAGCCTCTACTCTAAAAAGCCAAAAAAGCTCTAAAAGGCTAGCCGCCTTTCTTATTTTTATTAATTTAATAATTAATTCTTATCTTACGCGCTTAGCGCCCTTATTTATTTTATAAGTATAAATAAGCGAAAGCTCTAATTTAATCTCTTTTTACTCTACCTACGCTTAATATTTTATTATTTTATGCTGTAAAATTATTAAAAAATTATTATTTTGCTTAATTAAGTATATTAAAAGTTTATATTTTTGCTATATTTAGCTTTTAAAGTTTATTAGCGTTTAAAAGACTACTTTTCCCTGCTTTATATTATAGAGAAAAATAAAGAATTTGCTATTAAATTTATTTTTAATAAAAAAAACTTAGCTTGCTTTTATTAAGCTTTTAATAAAGAAGTTAAATAAATTTTATAAAATATGCTTAAATAAGCGCTTAAAAAAGTGTTTTAACGCTTTTTTAAAGATTATATTTAAAGTATAGGTTATAAAATAAAAAGTGCAGTGTATGCGCGTAATTTTATTAATATATATACTATATATATTATAAACTAATGTTTTTAGAGTATTTAAGGCTAGATATTCTTTTTAAAGGTGTTAAAAATGCTTTAAATCTTTTTTAAATAATTTTAGTTAATATAAAAAATAAAGCTTTAAATAAGTAAAAGTAAAAATAAAAAGTAGAATAATACTTGCTATATTAGCTAAGATGCTTAGGTAAGTAAAAAAAGGCTTATATTTAATAAAAATTAGATTATAATGCCGCTTAAGTTACGCTAGTATAATATTACTTTTAAGCATTTTATAATGCAGCATATAGTTTAAATCTAATACTTAAACTTTAGATTTTTATAAGCAAGCTTTAAAAATAACGTAGATATACACTGAGCAAAACACGACACCGAGCGGGACACTTTTTCGCTCTACCCAAAGGAAACCCTAGATTTTGCAACTACATCAATTAAAATCAACTAAAACTAATTAAAACTATATATATTAAATATATCTTAATCATTCTCGCAAGTTTATATATTATGCCTAGTCTTTTTGCACGTTTTACAGCGCCGTTAACTTAGTCTAGCCTAAACTAAATCCTCGCCATCTTTACTTTTTTTATAAGCTAAATGCTTTCTCTTTTCTTTTGCATTAATTAGATTTTTTGCATTTTATATATAAAGTAATCCTTTTTATTATATATATAATTTTTTAGCCTGCTAATGTTTAGAAAGTGCTTAGTTAGCTTTTTAAAAAATTTTAGTCTTTTGCGTTAAAAGGGATACTATATGCGCTAATAACTGCGTACTCTTTGCTAATAAATTAATAACCTTTAAAATTAGTATAAGAAAGCTTTTTTAATAGTATAAGATTTAACTTTTGATAAAAGTAGATTGTAAAATAGCCTATGTTAAATTATATAGTATTTAAAAGGTCTAGGTTTTAAGCTAGGCTTAAGGGAGCAATTTGGGTATTAGTGTCTATAATTTAATATTAAGATGAGAAATCATAGATTTTAGATTAAAGGATAATAAACCTACTCTTCTAAAACCTTCACAGATATTTTCCAATATTAAAATAGCTTTATATGCAGCGTAAAAGGCTAAAAAAAACTTAGTTTTATTAATATATATAATGTAAGCCTTGATAAATATATTAATTTCTTAATTATATGCCTGCTTTAAAACACTAAAACACTTAATATTAAGTAACTAAAGTAGATAAAATAAATAAAAAGGTATATAAAAAGTAATAATATTCTTAGACTTGCAATATTTCTTAAAATTAACCAAATGGTAGCTTTTATACCTATTAAAGAGTAATATCTAGTAAACACTTTTAGTTTAAAGTATAATATATTTATTAAAGTACTTAATCTATTCCATAATAGTTAAGTTGTCTATCTATCTATTAAAAGTTATTGCGATGGCTTAATCGTTGGAGAGGCCGCCTTTAATATACTAGCTAGCTAAGTAGATCTTAGCCTTAATAATAAGCAACGGCGGCGCATATTAGCCATCTGCACTAATACATTTAATTACTATCGCCTATTAACGATTTCTAAGCTAAATTAATTTAGTCTATCTTTGTTAATCAAAGCATATAACCATTATTTTAAGCTATGCAACGCTTATTATAAAGCTTATTTCATTAAAGTTATATAAATTGCAATTTTAAATCGCATACTTATTGCGCATATTATGCATAAGCTTAAACTACGCATTTATAAAAGCTAGATTTTTACATAAAGCCCTTTAATAGTTATAAATATAATTAACGCATGTTTTAAGCTATAGTTGTAATATAACAAATCTTTGCGCCTAATGCATTCCAACGCATCCGCCGCCATAGTTGCAAAGCAGCAAATCAGCCATTTCTTTAACCTCTGCTAGCGTAGGCAAAAATCCTTACAAATCACAATCAAATATATATTAAATAACCGCTTCTTCTTTTAAAACTGTTAATTTTTTGCAATTAGCGTAAATATCTTGTTATAAACGTTGGCTGGCTATTCTATAGGCAAGTGTTAAATAAGAGATATTAAAGATCTTGGATGTGCGTTAAATGCTTAGTTTTGGATTGTTTTAAATAGCTTAGATAGCAAGGATAATATTGCTTTCTTTCAATTTATTTATTGTTTGTTCTAGTTAAAAAAAACGCGGTCTAAAGAAAAAATGTCAAATAGGGCAAAAAAGTGTTCTGCTCAGTGTCGTATCCCGCTTAGTATACATCTACGTTAATATTAACGTAAAATCTTTTAATTACTTTAATACTTATAAGCATAAAATGCTTTGTCTTTAGTTTTTTAGCTTTATTTAATATATTTTTAAGCTTTTAAGTTTTTTTTCCTAGCATTAAAAATAAGATTATTCTAGCTTTTATTTATTTTAGCTATTTTAACCTTTAATAGCTTTTAAGATTAAGCAGGTTTATATTATTAACTAAATAAAAAGCCCTATAATTATTAATTAAAATGCTTGCCAAAAGCTAGTAAAAAGCAGCTTAAGTAACTGTATAAATTTCAAAAGCTTTAAAAGGCTTAACTATTCTAAAAAAGCTATTAAGCAAGCTTAGAAAAGTTAGGGTTTTAATAGGTTTAAAAAACTAAGCCTTCTTTGCCAATGCTTTATTATACTAACTATTTTTAAACAGCTTCTTTTAAAGCTCTAAAAACTTCTTATCTTTTAATCTTTTGCAAATAGCTTTATACTAAACAGGGTCTAAAAGGGTAAAATGCATCTCTGCTTCTTTATTATCTTTTAATACTTTAATTATAATATATTTAAGCTTTATATAATGCTAAGCTAGCTACTTATAAAACTTATTATAAAAGCAACTATACTAAGCATTAAAGCTTGCTTATAAAGCTAAGTATTGCTAGAAATTAAGTATAAAAAAATTGCTAATTTCTTTTTAAAATTATTAAACTTTATAGCAAAAGCAGCAAACTAAATGCTAAGCTAATCTAGCGTAAGAATAGGCTTTTTTAGCTTTTAATTTTATATAAACTCGCTTAAAGCTTTAAAAACCTAATTAAAAGCTATATATACATTAACTGCTTTAAAAAAGTTTTTAACTGCTAAAAGATTAATAACATTTGCTATATTATATTTCTAAGCTTAAAAATAGGCTTATTATTAGTTATAATACTATTAAATAAGATTTTACTGCTTTAATTATGCTAACATAAATAATTAACAATAATCTTTAACTGCATATAATATTATTGCCTCTTTTACAAATGCTAAATAAAGCTTTAAAGCTTTAAAAAAGCTTTAAAGTTTTGCCTTTTTACTTATAAAAATAAGCTAAATCTATATAGCTTTAAACAGCTAAAAGTTAACTATAACTATAACTTAGTTTAAAATAGCTATATATTTAACATTTTATACTTTTATTTGCATAATAATAATAATTATACTTTTAAGCTTTTTTTTATAATTATTATAAACTTTGCTAAGATTAAGCAGCGTAAAAGTTATTAATAACACTCTGCGCTTATTTTCTAAAAGCTTTTTATAAGCTATAAAAGCATTTTAATATTTAGCTTTAAGCATTATATTATGCTAATTAAGATATTTACCTGCTATAAAAAGCTTAAAAGCAAAGCTAGTTATATTATTTAAAAAGTTAAAATTAACTTAGTGCTAAATGCTATAGTTTTTATAATAAAAACAAAGCTGTAAAAATTATCTAAGATAAGTATTTCTTTTAATAAGTAAAGCTAAGCCTTTTAAGATGCTATTAAAAAGGTTAAAAGCCATTATAAAAGCTAGAAAATAAATAGAAAATAACTAGGGAAAAACGCACCTGCTCTATTACAAATAGGGGTAAAGAAGGCTTATAACTATGGCAAGCAAGGCAAGGCGTTAGCTATATAAAACAGTATATTATATAAGTCTATTGTATGAAAAGGACAAAGGAAAAACGAGCTCCTAAATAGTAGGGAGCTTTAGAATAGTGGGGCCCATAGAGACCCCTGCTCGCAACAGAGGCGTAGTTTGCAATGACTTCCGTGGACATGTCTCGAGGGATCTCGCTATTCCAAGGTTATTGCAACGTCACAATGAGATATAATTCGGCGAGTCGCATCCAAAAATAGAGGTCGACTGGAGGAATATGACCTTTTCAGTTTCAGCATTGGCAACAATTCGTTCTCAAGACCTCCTCATAATTCCAATTTCCAGGCCCAAGGGCTTCCTCAGAAAGCCCTCCCGCGTCTGCATGTGTTTCTGTCTCAAGAAGACATCGTACCGCCTCGCCCACGTCGCCACAATCAACTTCATCTCCATCTCTGCCACATTCCGGCCAACGCATGCCCTCGGACCGTGGCTGAATGGAATGAAGGCGTTCTTCTGTCTGGGAGTGACACTGTCCCATCTCTCAGGCCTGAAGTCGTCTGCATCAGGGCCCCAAATCTCTTTCGAGTGATGCATCGTGTAAGACGGAACGCTCAACACTGTCCCAGGTGGGAAATAATGCCCGAGTAGATGAGCGCCTTGTGGGTTGTCCTCGGGAATCAGTCGTGGAAGACCGATGCCGGAAGTCGAATGATACCGCAGCGCCTCATTAAGGATGTTCTGAAGGTAAGGCAGGTCGCGAACCATATCATAGGTAGGAACTTCGACGGAAGCCGGGATCGCGGCGTCGAGTTCCTTCTGGAGCTTCTCCAAACAGCCGGGCGTCCGAGCAACATGGTACAGCAAGGCGCAAGAAGAGTTCGACGTCGTGTCGCTCCCAGCGATGAGTTGAGTCAAAGCCTCGGCCGTCAGCTCCTCCCTGCCGAGAGGCTCACCCTTCTCATCTCGTCCCTCCATGAGTCTCGCCAACAGGTCCTTCCGCGCCGTCTCGGGTGGGTTGTCCAGGCGCGCCTTGACTCGGGCAATGGCGATGCCAGCGAGGTTCTGAACGGCGTTGAGTCCCTGGCTGAAGAAGGGATCCGGCAGCCACTTCGCGTAGGGCTTGAGTCGCGGAAGACACCCCAGCGTGGCGCTGACCTCCCCTCTGCGGTTGAGGATCTCGATGGCCGGGGCGTAGATGGGATCGGCGTCTGGGGCGCTGCGGACCTCGGCGTAGTCTGCGCCGGACCGCAGCATCCCGAACGGGGCACCGAAGGCAAGGTCACCGATCACGTCGAAAGCTAGGTAGTTGAACCATTTGAGGCAGTCCACGTGCGCCGCGTTGCGTTTCGCGGCCCCGGGCGACGAGTTGCCGGCATTCTTGGCGACGAGTTCATCCCACTGCTGGACGAACAACTCAAGGTTGCTGTGGATGTAAGGTTCAAACTGCGAGATGGACTTGAGCGAGAATGTGTGTGAAACAATCTTGCGCTTGCGTGAGTGCTCGACACGGTCACGGGTGTTAAAGAGACCACGCTTGATAGACACGAAGGCGTCATAAAAGTCACTAGGTAGTCGTCAATCTCCCTGTGTTCCTGATAGGCACACTGCAGACGTGGTGGCTGTATATGTGATCTCTCGTGGCTTACCTCTTCAGGAAGCCATTTCCGTGTCCGTAGATCACCTGAATAGCGTCGTCGTCGGCAACACTGATGTGATCTGGCTGGATTCGAACCAAAGGACCCAGTTTCTTGTGCAGTTCGTCAACAACCTCGTACCGGTTCCCTCTTCTGCATACTGAAAGCAGCCATAAGCGCGAGAACTGGGCGGGAAACGGAGCGGGGATATCTCGAAGGTGGCCGTGGGTCACGAAGTAGGGATAGAGGAAGTAGAACACAAATAGGACCGGGGCTGCAAGTAGGGCCCACGGTGTGATTAACAAGCTGGTCAGGGCCATTATGCCTTCGTTTCTGTTGCTCGAGGACCGAGGGTGGGTAATTTGCCAGCTTGTCGTCAAAACAAATGGAGGAGTGACGTTTAAGGATGAGGCTAATCCAGCCTTTAAAACTTTACACGACACCCCCTAATAAGTAGTGGTGCTTCCTCGGATCTGCAAACAGGCGGAATGGGGCCTCGGGTCTCCTCCCGGGCGGGCCGCGCTCCACTCAAACAAACCAATTGTGAAAGGCTATCTGTCAGCGCGAGACTTCTCCACGATTTACTACCTGGCATGTGTATTTGACGTCGCGGTTCGGGTCGTCGTGACTGGCGATTATCTCGCCTCTGTAGCGAGCATCATGTACCACGAATGCCTTCTAAGCACTCGTGGTATTCTGCATGATTGTCGTTATCCTCGGCCGTCGACTCTTGGCTCGCGGATTCGGCACCGGAATGTTCAAACCTGAGGGGAAGCGCGCCCACACGGGCCCCGGGTGTCTGTCGGATGTGGACCCCAAGCCCTCATCGGCGTATGCTTGCACATCCATCCGAGGCTTCTGAGGGGAAAGGCTGAGGGTGCTGGGGCGGACGGAGGGCCAGCGGCTCTCTCACCCCCCAACGGCCATGTAAATCTTGGCCGGCATTTAGCAGCGGCAAGCAGGATTATATAGATGGCCCCGAGACTGGAGCACTCGCGACAAGTCAAATCGCGAGGACGCTGCACAACGCGAGTCGTCATGCTCTGCGCCTTTCTCGGTCTTTGCTTGGGAATTCCGGAAGCGAGACTCACAGCCATTACAGAATATCTACAGTAGGTGACTACACTCGCCCAGGCGACGGCTCAACATTATAGTGCGGTCGCACCCCTAGTCTCGGAGCATCGCGGTGCCTGCGAGGCCCGAGACGAGAGCTACTGCGTTGGCTACCTACCCAGGTACCTAGACACCGTATGTCTGCATCGAGTGTACGGCTTCACCTGATCATCTAACTTGCCTCCCGAAGCCTCACATAGCATTGCACCGGCTTGCGCGTCAGTATCTGCACAGCTTTCCAACTGTCAAGCTCTTCCGGCACCCGCTCCAGCTCAAAGTTCCATATCAGCACCGTGAACAGAACCCGCAGGGTGAGGTAGGCGAGCCTCCTACCAAAGCAGCCTCGGATCCCCAAGCTGAAAGCCAGCACCGGTCCCGCCTGTGCGTCGTACACCAGAGTGCCGTCTTCGTTCTTCGCCAACCACCGCTCGGGATCGAATGACTCCGGGTCCAGGCCGTCCCAGTTGTTTCGTTTCGTGAACGAGTGCGGCTGGCTGTCTGCGCCACTGTTCTCTGCTGCTGCGGGTGCTTGGGCTGAAGGCGCGGTAAACCCAGGACCATGCATCGCCATGAAGACCTGCGTGCCCCTGGGCACAGGACGCCCCATGATGACTGTATCGACAGTAGTCTCCCGAGCGGTTGCGCCCACTGGTCCTGAAAGACGGAGGATCTCTTCGGTGACGGCCTCCAACCAGGGAACCGGCGTCTTGATGACCTCACCAATGCTGGGCTGACGCTTCTGGGAGTGAGCTTCCTTGTAGATGGCGCGGAGACTGTCTCTGGTTTTTCTTTGCACCTCTGGATGTAGTGCCAAGCTGGTCTGTGTTAGCAACCTATTGCGGTACTCTCAATGGCTTCCTCGTGTCAAAGATCTCGACAAGGAGGCTGAGGGGACCAGAGGAGGAGGAGAAAAGGTGCGCATACTGCTTCATGCCCCACTACGGCAGTCATGGTTAGTATTTTTCACTTCCACAGCTTCACGAGGTGTCTTCAAAGGTGTCTTAGGAGGTGTCTCACGAGGGAGGAAAATTACAAAGAGGCTTTGCTTCCTAAGACACCTCACAAGACAGAACGTTGGGGAATTTTGAGCGTGGGAAAGATCCATACCTGGAACGTGGTTGCTGTAGTATCATGGCCGGCTCCGAGGTAGCCATATACTGGTCATGTCAACACCAGATTCCGCATTTAAAGTAAGGTGCCAGGCCCAATACATACGTTCGTCAAACATGTGAGGGGAGTCGAAGACTGGTGTTCGTTGCTGCTTCCTCGCCGCGCCAATCTCCCGCTGGATCATATAGTCAAGCGCCGACTCCAGCGGCTCCCCAGCCTCCATCCGCTTGACCGCTAGATCGACCTGTCTGCGCAGCAACTTTTCCTTCGAAGCGTAGGCTTCACGCATATGCCTTCTGCGGTTGTTGATTGCATGGTATAACTTCGGAGGAACAGGAATGGCAGGTGTCAGGGCCTCGTTCATTCGATACTGCGCCTCTAGTGTGTCGTCGTGTGGTGGCGATGGAAACGGGTAAGGCATATCCTTTTCTTCAGAGCTCACAGTTGAGGTCGGTCCAGTGCCCAGCTTCGAGCGGAGCTGGTCGAGATAGACCCCGATCAATGTAGTGTCACCCTTCCCAATGGCAACGTTCTTGATGATATCAAACGTCATGCGGCTAACGTCTTCCGCCGCCTCAAAAGGACGTCCGTCGGCGAGGTGCGCCTTGAGCTTCCACAGCTCGACAAATTGCAGCGTGTTCCGCCAGATCTCGGGGGCGTTGACTGTGTGGAGGAAGTTGGGTGTCATCAGATCCTTGACGAGCTCCCTGTTCTT
The DNA here is from genome assembly GCA_026120015.1 of Dendrostoma leiphaemia. Taxonomy (NCBI): domain Eukaryota; kingdom Fungi; phylum Ascomycota; class Sordariomycetes; order Diaporthales; family Erythrogloeaceae; genus Dendrostoma; species Dendrostoma leiphaemia. Next base: position 82,897 of record JALRMF010000148.1, on the reverse strand, counting down.
GCGAAACTGTGGATCCGTCGTCAACATCGCTATGTGGTGGTTCGGAAGGACGCCACGAAGTGCTGCCACCATGGCTTGGGGCCGGTCGAACTCCTTGGACCTGCGCAGAAGTATGTCCTGCGTGGTCAGGAAGTCTGAGATGATCAGTCTCGGTTTCTGGCCGGGAACGCCCAGGACTTGGACGATCGGGCTATTATGGCGACTCGTCAGTTCGCCAAACATCGCCCGGAGATCGCGGTTGCGGAGGTGCCGGGAGACGAGGGGGAGGTCTCCGAGGATGCTGCTGGCTGCTTCTTCATTGTAAGGGATACCGGGGAGTGGCTTTGGAAGGGCTCGGCGATATACAGCATATGCTAGCACCAGCAGAACTGTGCAGCCTAGGACGATGTTGAAGGGTTTCAGCGCCTGCTGTTGGGCGTGGAGGAACGTCGACCACTGTCCCGGGTCAGCCATCGTTGTTTCGTCTAGCATGGTGAGTGTTGATGGTGAGCATCAACAAGAACTATGGGAAAAGGAGGAGGGCAGCTTTCTACGATTTTCGTCGTCGACAGTGCTTACATGGGAAAATCAAGCACCACTACCTACATATTTCCGTAGCACAGTGGAAACATTGCTATTCACCCGGCTACTCGCTTGCTGGGGGGTCCATGGATCTTGCATTGCGGCCCAGATGGATTACTTATTCTGGCAAGTAGCTCGTGTGGTGGACCTCGGGAGCTAGTTTGATACGAAGGCTGCGTGGTTGATTGGCTTCGACGCATGGTCAAGATCCACGAGATCCCCGACCGAGGTACAGTACCAGAGGTATAAAAGCACCAAAATGTGCAAATATCCGACCCAATGTGCCTCGGATGTCTTGCCCTGGCAGGTAATGTAGCAAACAATTTTGAAACGTGCAAATATGTACTCTTGTACAACAGCAAGTCCCACGACTACAATACTCCCATGTCACGTTCTCGCTCATACACCACGACTCTTGTCTGGCTATCAAGCTTTTCAGCGCTATAAGCCACTCCTTTCTCATAAGCGCCAGTTATGGAGCTGACGCCCACCATGCCCACTGGGCAAATGATCCCCACCGGCGAAAGTCCCAAGCCGCGCACCTGGATCTTGGTTGCGACGTGTGTCACAAGATCGTGCATACGATACTACGGAGACCCTCCGAAGAGACAGCAGACGTGCCGCTCGGCAAACTCTCAGACATTCTCTCCGTGAACTGCCCTGATGTCGACTGAATTGGCGAAGATGGGCACGACGCAGAGCATGGTTTGCGAGGTTTGAAGGACGTGTCTCCCCGGCGAAGCGCAGGATCAGCCATAATCCCGTTGGCAGGAAGCGAGCGGCTCGCTACAGGCCGGAACGAATCTAGAAGGCTTCCCAACAACACGAGAGACCATAACGAACGCATGTGGACCTTTCAAGGGAGATTGTTCGCCAAGAGACGACCAGTGTTTTCTTCACAAAGGGTCAAATGGCAATGCAGCTGCGCAGATAGCGTGAGCACCTTCATTTCCACCCCCAAGCCGATGAGTTCATGCCAGCCTCTGAACTGGACTACTGCACCCGTTTCTTCAAGTCTCATGTTCCAAGGCTTCTGCCAAACGCTTTGCTGTCCCTGAAAGTTGTGATGTCCTGTGGACAGGAACATGGGATAGTGCGACGAGTGACAAGCAAGACTGCTACTTTGTTCTTTGGGTTGAAAACGTCCACGGAGTTGCTCACCGAAAGGCGACGAGGTTTGTCGTGGCTTCTGCGTGGGACGAGCTCAGAGAATCAGAAGAGGTGGACGTAGTCCTTGGGTGAGCATGATATGTCGGCCCAGAGGACCTCACCGTTACGCACAAGTGCCATGTCTAGTTGTGGTCGCGTCGCAAAGCACTGGGGTCTCGCGAAGGTGGAAGAAAGAGCAAGCACCTAGGCATCTTTAAGCCAAGGTTCGGCTTGACTTACCACATGGAGAATGTTGTGGATAGGGGATGACTTTTCACAGTGCATGCCGCCCAATCCTTAGGCATACTCACCTTCGTTCAGCTCTTGGCCCTTGAGCCGTTCGCAAACCAGAACAACACTCCCCCTTCCCAATCTAATTCACCCAGGCCCGGACTGAACGTTACCACGACTCCTTCACAAAACAGCCACCACATCCCCAGCACTAAAACTCATTCTGGATGAGCACGGCTACGAGACCCATCAGAACACCAGCCATCTAGACCGTGTGGACTTGCAAGTTGCCCTGGATCCGAGCTAGGTATTGTTTCCAGATCAGGCTGATGAGGTTTGCTGCTCTGCTGTGCTTCACAAGATTTTCGCCATCACCCGACGACATTCCCTGAAACTGAATCCATGGGAATATTTGGATGATCACTTGGCAGTCCTTGCTCTCGTCAAGCTCTCCCGAAAGTCAACAATCCAGGTGAATGCAGAGTCTGAGCGCGAGGCGTCCACATGCAAAGTCAAGCCACGGGATGGACCGAGCATTCCTTGTGAACTGTCTTGCATGCGACATCAAAACGTGGGCATGTATCTCTTCAGTGTCAACCCTAGAGAGCTCTCTGCATACATTACTCGTCGGTCCTCGCTTGGTTCAGAGCCAGTGGATGGCGACGCGGTGAGGACGGAGCGAATCATGGGATGAACACTTTTCTAGAACGCACCGGCTAACCGCGACTTTGAGCTTTCCAAGGTCCCGAAGCCGCTAGGATGAGCACCAATGCGAATACAGTTACTTGACAAGATGTTGAAGGATTATGCGCCGAAGCCATAACATCAGACATTCCAGGGAGATGAGTGGTTCCGGCGAGGAACTCGAAAGGCTTCGTCCAAAGTCCATGAACACCCTCAGTACGTTGCTGCTCGAGACTTGAGATGGTAGGCCCCCTTTGTTGTGGCTCTTACTTCGGTGCGGGCAACTGTCCGGCCACTACTTCTCCAGACGATTCTGACCTGGAGATGGACTGAAAGTCAAGCTTTCATTGGCACGGCGGATCGCAAGTGGCGCCAAGGGGGATGATCGTTGCAGAGCCGGCAGAGATTCTTGTTTGCTAGTTCTGCAATCCTGGCCCAAAGTCGCGCCGATATATCTAGTTCAAGTAGGTGGGGTCCCATTTCGTACGGGACAGAACGACGACCTGCGGGGTGTGCTCGGGCTCGCGACCTTTCTCGAACCCGATGCAGGCCGTTACTTTCTTGGCTCCAACCTTCAAGCCCACCGCTTGGAGCCTCGAAAGGGTTGCCGAGGAACTCTGCATCTCAGATGCTAGATCGCCGCTGCACGCGGTCCCTGAACTGTCAGTGCCCGCTGGCACATCAGGCTCGGGCGGAGGACTGGTACGGGCGAACCTCAAGCTCTGGAACGCAGAGCCGAACATTGTCCCCTCGCCAGCGTATAGCGTCGCACCATCGCGGGAGGCTAACCCTGGTGTTTGAAATTGCTGTTGTGCTCTAGTGGCTGTCTAATAAGCTCTCGCAACAATGAGCCGGTAGGCCAGGAATTGCTTGTTCTAGCGCTGGCGTGATAAGGTTTATGATGTTTCACTCATCTCGGACGTGCGCATTAAAGGCATACCGGTACCAGCTCCGAGGATGCAGTTACAAACTTTCTGTACACGACTCGTCACAGAAGATCGACAGCCTGTGACAGGCCCGATTGCGACCATGATCTTGGAAAACTGGAGGCCCTCACGGCGCTCCCCAAAGATAAAGACAGATGCGGATGTTGCGACCGATCCTCCACAGCCCAGCGGCGCTTCAGTCGACTCGAGCGCGCAGCACCGCTCCAGCTCGCGCCTGAAACGGATGTCGGATGCGACAGTCCGTCGACTATCCGTGCCGCTCTCGGGCATGTCCAACAGGTCGGCGCGCTCTGCGGCTGCGTCGGATCGCAAGAGGCACAAGACATCGAGGCGAAACTCGAGCTCCAGCCGCGCGAGCCGGAGCGACCGCCCCAGTTCGAGCAGGCAAACATCGTCCATGTCGTCGTCCGGGAGGAACCTCGATGCGCCGGGGGCCCACGACAGCCTGGGCGAGCTGCCAGCATTCGAAGTCTCGCAACGAGCATATCTTGCGTCACTGGCATCCCTCTTCTCCAACGGAAATGTTTATGACAACACTTCGAGCTACATGAACACACCGGACTCCATCACCACGGCCCTCACAGACCTTAGCCTGGGGCCGACTAGCCTGGGCCTATATGAGTATGATATCAGATCTGCCGCAATTTACAGGTACTCAAAGACGCAGAGGTTATATGTTGGCTGGCCAGGCTTCGTCACGCCCCCTGCCGAGGCCCTGCTGGAATTCGAGATGGAGACCTTGCCTCTGCTCGAGCGAGACCTGCAAGGCGTCAGTGGATACCTTGGCCAGCAAGGCATCCGCATTACTTACGAACTTCGAATGTCGGGGTGCGCAGGCCCCACCGCAGAGGCCGTCACTCTGGCACCGACTGTCTGGATCATGTACAGGTCTTATCAAGCTGCGGGAGCGAAAATCTCCGTCGCGGAGCTCCATCAGGCTGTGTCAGACATATTCTATCTGCAGAGAAGTCCCGAGATCCAAGAGGGTGGGGGACGCTACGAACTGAGTAGCGATCAACCAGTCGTCAACGTGAAACCGGATGACAAAGACAAGATCAAGCTCTCGGACGGCGGCGTGCTCTCGGTCCACATCGAGGACTCGCAGGACAAGTACTCTGTCTGTGGTGCTCTCTGTTGCGCAACAATAGAGGAAGGAGGCAGACAGACGCAGAGTCTGTGCCGCATCGGAGGACTGCTGAAGATCAACGGAAAATATATCCTAGGCGTATCCACGGCGCACTCAATGCTCGACAGCAGCGGGGTCTTTCGGGATTCTTTTGATGATTCGCCTGAATCGAAAATTCCGCCAGCCAAGGCCGTCGACTGGGATATCATGGCCAAAGATGTCCGTAGGGTCTCCAAGTGGTACGGCGTCACGCGCGACGCTGCAGTCGACTTTCTCGGGATCTCCATGAACTCGCGCGGCGAGATGGCGATCAACCGCTCGAGACCGGAGAACGCGACAGATTTTGCGCTCTTGCGATTGCGGAGGATGCCCGATTATGCGAGGAACAAATATATACCCCCGGACTCGGAGCACGCGGTCAGCATCACCTCGACAGCATCCGCGAGCTCCGCATCGATGGACGAAGGGCCTGTGTACATACTGTGCGGTGGAGGACAAGTTGCCGATGGCCAGCTGGTTTGGGGTTCTGCGTGCTTCATTGTCAGAGGTCGGAACTTTCGTTTGCGAAGAATTCAGCTCAACCGCCCTCTCAGTGAGTAGACGAGACGACGCAAACTCAAGCTCGATGGATGACACTAACAGTGTGGCACAGACGCCGGAGCGGCCGGAGCCTGGGTCGTCCGCGGTGAGGTTCTGTACGGTGCCCTGGTTGCCGTGTACGAGAACGAACCTTATGCTCTGATGATGACAGCCGAAAGGTTGTTTTCGAGCATTTTGGGTTCGGCGTTCTCGATCCGCTCTGTCGAGCTCTGGGACGGAGAAGCTCCAGATCTCGACCAGGCCCGTAGTAGAGACAACGGCGAGGGGCCATCCAAGGATACCATCTCAGTCGACCCTCAGCGCTCGAAAAAGAGAACTGCGGGTCACTCCAGAGCCAGAGAGGCAGCAACCCCGAAGCAAAATGACCGATTCGCGGCAGCATCGCGGCCAAGAATGAAGTCCGAGGGCACTCAGACAGGACTCGAGCCCGCGCCAATCATCAGAAACACCGAAGAAAGCCAAACCGACAACGCCTCATCCCAGCTGCCAAGAAACGCGGAGCCCGGCCCCCAAACAGATGATCTGCATGATGCGACTAGAGAGTCCGAAACGGATGCGGCCGAGTCGGTGCTGCGTCACAACCCGGACTCATTTAAAACCAGAGCGCAGCGCCGTCCCAGCGCTCAGGCGCGCTCCCCCGACAACTCGTCTGAACTTACCATGAGCGGTGCAGTCCCTGTGCCTGGCGAGTCATCTTCCAGAGCTCACCCGAACAGCGCACACGCCGCCGAGTCCATCACCACCACCACCACCACCACAACAGAAGACCTTGTGACACCACAGCGGACGCACAGCCGCGACCAAGACGACGTCGAACCCGAGAACAACAATCCGCGAACCAACGATAGCATGGAAGGCACGCCGGTCACACCGAGTGCGAATGGCAGAGGTCCACCGGACGGGAACGGCAGCAAGAGCTCGCGAAGGAACAGCCTGCAGATGGTGCTCGACAAGACTTTCCGCCGCCCATCGAGCAAGTCCTCCAAACCACCAAGCAGGGACAACAATTTCGGCATACCTCAGACGGGCCTCGATGGACGGATACGACTATTCAGCCGACGCCATTCTGCGGCAATCGATCCGTCTCGGCGAGAAGGCGAGCCGGAGGAGTCCTCGTTCAGCAATCGCCGGTCTTCAGCCATAGTGGGACCGCCCCGGGGCGAGAGCGATCGCGACTCGTCCTTGTTCAGCAGACGCCGATCCTCGGCTACAGGCCCATCCAGGTCTTCCGACCAAGGCGACAACCACGGCATACCGCAGGGGGGCTTGAACGAGAGGCCGTCTATGTTCAAACGCTGGTCAGGCAGGTCGAAGGGGTCTGAGCATTTTGATCGCAACAACAACTTCGGCATACCTCAAGGTGGCTTGTGATTGGATCGGTTTCCGTGGGGACAAGAACAGCGATTCTACCAGACCACGACGCGGGCCTCGTACATACATAAGACTTCGCCATGCAGTCCGTCCTCTCTGGAGGGGGGAAAGTCTGCAGGGTCGAAAAGGTGAGAGGTGAGTATGCAGCCATGTAGAGGCTCGGCCTGGAACTCTCTGTCCGTTGACGGAGAAAAGCACTCATGACCGTGGGCCAAAATCAGGGACAATGTTTGTAAAAATAGAAATGGCGTGCAGCAGTAGATAGCGTTTAGATATACCATGTACAATCAAGATCTGCCAGCATGGGGGCGCGGGAATGAGTGCAGCGGGACCATCAATCAATGGATTGGCATATTTTCAAGGGACCTTTTGGATGTGGACGGTTACAAAAACAAAAGATGGTGTTGGCCACTACCTACCTAGGGTACCTAACCTCGGTAGCATCATCTATCCTGTCCTGTCCATGTGTCTTGGCCATCAAAAGAAGCTTTGCTTGCAACGTCACGGCTCACTCTGACATGTCCGAATTGATAATTGCGATCTGTGCAATCAGTCCATGTCCTAGAGTTGATTCAGTCACAGCTTAGCAGACCCTAGATATTGTCACATGGATTGATATCCTTGATTATATCTCACGAGTGGCGGAAGTCGTGTCATCCGGCTTTCCGAAGAGTGCAACGCTAATACCATAATCCAAGTGGGCCCTCTGCCCCTCTGCCCCTGCTGGGCTCTACTGCCAAGCTAGATGTATAGTAGAAGCAAACAGCTTCTAGTTGGCTTAGCTAGGCATAGCTAATAAGCCTAGCATAGCTAAACATAGCTTAGCGTAAAGTATTAGTAAAGATATTATAATATAAAATTAAAACTTTAAATTATATTTAGCTAAAGTAATTTTGCGCTAAAATTATAAATAGCTAAATATAAGATAAAAATAAAAGTAATAATTAATTATTTTATATTTTAAGTTAAAATTTTAGTTAAAAAAATTAAAACAAAAACGTAGTTTTTAAAAATTATAAATTATACACTAAGGTATTAAATATAATAAATTAATTTTTTTTTAAATACCTAAGCCTCTTTATTTACCTCTGACTAGCCGGTCTATGGGTTTATCCGCAGAGAGCCCTGCTGGCCGTCTGACAGATGTCTGCATTCCCTATCTCTTTCAGCTCTTTGGAAGACATTGACGTGCTATCTCAATCGCTGCGATGGATACATGTCGAAAGTCTCTCGTGAAGCCTGAAACGGCCAACAGAGTAGCATAACATGGAAGAGGCGAGAGTCATTTCAAGCGCGATAGCCTCAGGACTTCGCACTGCGCATCAGCGAGAGAGCATACGCGACCGAAGAACTGCACCCAAGTCTTTGTCTTTGACTACATACTTACTTAGGAACCGGCAGGAGGGCACCGCCTTGGGCTTGACGCTAGCGCACGTGGACCCAAATGTCCAAGGGTCGAATAATGGATAGGTTTCTGAGTCAGTCCTCGATACCCCATAGTGGAAAGGGGTGACCTAAACAAAATCTTGGATCGTTCGGAAGGGAAGGTGTTTTGTCAATCGGCCTCGGGAACAGGGTGAGGATGGAAGCGAGTCCAAGCTCCGAGTCAGTCAATGGGCTTCTGTCAGGAACGGGACCTGACTCAGCCTGCCTCGCTGGTTGGTTAAGCTTAAGGGTTGTTGACGATGCGCCGGCCATCCCCCCCCCCCCACCCGGCGGGCCCCGAACTTTGAGGAAGTGCCTGCACGGCGCAGTGCCTCAATGTCGATTGCCGCCGAGCAGCCGAGATATTTCAAGAACATCGTGCCCATGTTTCTGCCCATGTTTCTGCCCTGGACATGGGTGGGCCCCAGTTGGCGAGACTGCGCCTCGACGACACCCTGTGAGCCACGAGGAGATAGCAAGCGCGTCAAGGCCGCCATTGGCGGCGGTGAAACTTGCATGAAGGGAGACATACAGCTTGGAGGACTGCCTGGTTTCTGTCGAGTGCAGATCCAGCAATGACTCGACACAAAGCTTGCAAGTATGCAGCATGTGATGTGTGAAATGAAATTGAGGAGCTAGTATGGAGACGCATGACTGTCAGCAAAACTTGGCAATGATGGATACGATAGAATTCTCCGCGCGGTGTTCATGAACGCGTGACGTGATGGTCCCGAGATGCCTTCTGGGTACCTACTTAATGGGCGGGCAAACCATCGTCAGGTCTCGGGGATTCGGGGACTTCCTATCCATTCTCTATCGCCGCCGCTCGTCTCTCAATTGCTGCTACCACGCCCTTTGCAAGCCAGCAGCGCCATTCGTTGGCCACACACATCAGTCACTACCAGCTGGCAACTTGGTCGACCCGGCCTAGAATCCCATCCTTGTTCCTCATCTGGTCAGCACCGCCGGCTTAGATCACACACCACTCCGCACAAAACAGCAGAATGTTGTTCACAAACGCCATTGCTGTTCTCGCCTACGCGGGTCTCATCAGCGCCGCCCCTCAGAAGAAGAACGAGCCTCGGGTCCTCGGGTGGGAAGATGTCGTCCTCCCCCGGAAGGATGGAGGCTTCGACATCATGAAGAGGTGGGAATGGCAAGAGATTGAGCGCCGTATTGGGGAGCAACAGCGTGCGGAAGCAGCGGAAGCGAAGCGTGCTTCCATCAATGGCGAGACCCACACCTTCCCGACCAGATCTGCCGACGACTCGGACCGTGTCAAGCGTTGCGACCAGAGCTCCGAGTTGCAAATCCTGACGGACACAACGTTCACGGACTGGGACGTCCAAATGTCGCCCGCCGTCGGCGGCGGCGGCGCCGGCGCGACTGTCGCCGTGATGAAGGGTTACCTGGTGGCCAACTCTGTCACCATCGGTGTGGAAGAATCAATCACCTTCATCGAGGATGTCTTCAAGGCCAGTCTCAGCATCGACACCACCACCACCTGGACATCCACGGAGTCGCAAACCTTCACCTTCACCGTCGACCCCGGCCAGTACGGCGCAGTGGTCAGCAACCCGTACACTCGTCGTTTCACGGGCAACACCCTCACCGGGTGCACAGATACTCCGGAGAGCACGTCGTTCCAGGCCGATACCCGAGAGGGCCAGCAGTACGGCAACTTGGCTTGGGTCCGCGGTCCCATCACGCTTTGCAACAGCACCCAATACCCTGTTCCATTCTGCACAGGCGAGGGCTCGCATTCTTGAGCTGCCGGTTCATGCCCATGAGTTCCTCGGTGGACGGTCTCTGTCCTGTTTGAGGGTGGCAGGGAGACCCGGGTGGGGGGCTCCCTGAGTCCCAGGGCGAAATAAACTCAGCGTTGTCACCAATAATAGGGCGACTCTTCAATGGACATATTCTATGAAATGTGTTATTATTAGTCTTCAAATAATAACAACACAATCAAATATAATTACGTAACATACGACCTACAGAGCGCTCATGTGATTATCTTCACCCAACTAGTTCGCTCTCAGACTCTCAGCGCTTTCCATATTGGAGGTTGGGGATGGGGGGAGGGGGGAGGGGGAGGGGGGGGGTCGGTCAGCGACGACAACATTCCGCGCCGCGTCCCTGAGAGGACGGAAGTTGGAGACGAAATCCAAACTCCGAATCCGTAGACCGAATTAAGCGCTAGTGGATGATTGTAGATCAAGTGAGGCAGACCGGCAGAACAAAAGACGGGAGACCGACTGCAGATGTCGTGCTCCCTTCCCCCAAGGGTTAGCGAGCCGCCGACCCGCCAATTCAGGGGGTCGAATAATTAGATGCAGCGGGAAACACAGGCGCGCGTTTTAGGCGGTTGACACATTGAATCCGCGACGGCCTGGGCGGGGTGACCCCTGTGGCACGACGACACGGGGCCGCTTGGGTCGGCTGACCCCACTAACGACGACATATTTCCCTCGGCGTTCCGGACTGACGTACGTCGTCTTTCCCCCCTTGAACATGCGATCGTGAACCTCGAACACAACCACCCTCTTTTCTCTTTCCCGGCTGGAGCCCATGTATCAGCATGGACAGGACGGTGCACTCAGACGATGCGGTCCTGCACTGTCCTGCAGCGGCTGTCGTCGACGACAGTGACAGCGACATCGACGTCGAATCCGGATCCGACGGTGAGGATCCCGGTGGATATCAGCCTCTTTGGGTTAGGCTAGCCTGCATCCTCCTCGACTTCCTCACACAGACGTACGACCAGATCAGGATCGTGCCTGAGATCGTTCTCTTCGAGCGATGGATATGCGAATCTCACTTCCCGGACCAAGGCGGGCTGGCGCTGGCCTTCGATGTGTGCAAGTCTCCAGACGTGCAGTACGAGTTGGCCCGGCTGAGGAGTTGGAAGGCCTTCTTTGATGGCGTTGCCAGTAAGGACCCACGACATATACAGCTCAGCTTTGATGTAGCTGCTGACACGCCTGCAAGTTCTACTCACAGCAGTGCCGATGGGCATCCTTGCCGACCGGATAGGGCGAAAGAGAGTCATAGCGACGAGCATACTGGGACCTCTCATGTCACTGTGTTGGACCGTTGCTGTCTGTGAGTATATCCTTCTTATATGAATGTCAAATCCCATCTTCCAGCACACAACACCATGCTAAACTACGTCTCACTAGGTATGGGTGGATATGGTCACGGAGACATGCGCCTGATATGGGCTTCGTCCATATTCCTCTTGATGGGCAACCTGTCGTCCGCCAATGCTACGATCTACGCCATGGCAGCGGATTCTTGCCCGCCATCTCGAAGAAGTCGCTACTTCTACTACCTCTACTCCACCTTCCTGGTGTGTGAGCTCTTCGCACCAGCTCTCGCGTCCGTCACCATCGAACGACACTTGCTCATCCCCTTTGGCGTTGGCTTTGTCTGTCTCTTCCTGTGCTTTCCGATCCTGAGCATCATGCCGGAGACACACGAGAAGCACGTCGAGCATCCGAGGCGACGTCCCAGTAAAGGCCAGAATGAGACGAGCCCCCTGCTCGCCGCCTCATCCAGCCGCCCACAGACGCTCCAAAGCCGCTCCGGAAAGACCCTCAAGGCGGTGTTACAAAACAGAAATATCTTACTCTCCCTCTTTGTCTTGTTCATCGGCGCCCTGAGGCAGGGCACCGTCTCGGTCCTGCTTCAGTATGCAGCAGTCCGCTTCGGATGGCCTACATCGCGGACCGCGATGCTCGTCTCAGCGATTGCAGCAAGCAACATCGTGCTGTTCCTGTTCATTCTGCCTCAGACCATTGCTTTTCTTACGACACGGTGGCGCATAGTACCCCAGATCATCGACTACAACGTAGTGTCCGCCAGTCTCGCTATTTTGACCATCGGCGCTTTGTTTATGGGCTTTGCATCTTCCATCACTGGACTGATTTGCTGTAAGCATCGCGAGCATCTCCATGTCCACAGGACCAAGCTAATTCGCTCTCCGCAGCTGTGCTCTTCTTCGCCACCGGCTATGCTACTCGGGTCGCCGTGCTGTCGTTGGTGACAGCCTGGACCGACGAGGACACACGCGCAAGCACCTTTGGCTTTGCACAAGTCGTCGAGGGTGTTGGCCGGATGTGCGGAGACCCGATACTGCTCAGAATCTTTGCGAGAAGCATGCGCATGGAAGGCGTCATGCTGGGTCTTCCTTTCTTCGTGGCAGCGGTACGTGTCCCAGCAAACAGAAGACCTTTTCAAGCATTGTACATACTGATCTCGTGTCTCCAGGGCGGATTCGCCATGGCAGCTATTGCATGGCGTTTTGTCAACTTGAGGCCGAAGACCAGAGCGGAGTAGCATTTTCCCGGCAGGGAGACGAATTTCATGTACACGGCGTTCTTCTGACGATTATTCCGGCACAATGGTCTTTTATTTTATTTTTGCGAAGCAAGACACGGAAACTAAAGATTGTCTTACATGCATTGGCAGCATGTTTTTGGGAATGTCAGAAACCTGCATTTGCTGGAGTCGCTTGATCTGGTGCTTCTGGTCGGGTGGACGATATTTATGACACCGCATACACCAGGAGTTGGGGAACACAGCATTTGAGATCGGTCGCTTCTTTCTCATTGATGGTACTTGCGCACTTGGTGTCCCGCAATACATTTGCTGTGACCTTGCATTCAAATAGAATTTCTTTTCAGACGACATAAGTCATGAATAATCCTTGGAAAAAACATATGTGGAAATGCAAAAAGAGCATCCCTCTCCAAGCTTCTCCCTTCCTCCCCTCCTTCTTTTTTCTCTTTCTGTTCTATTTCCGTCCTCTTGCTTTGTTTTCATTTCGTTCTGCAGCGTAGGGCGCGTTTGAAGAGGAGTGGGACCCTCGGGGGGGGGGGTGGGGGGCTGTTCTTCCGGGTTGCACAGCCAGGACCCAGAGCCGGGCCGGCGCGCTCCGCCTGGCAAGGGCTGCTGATAAGAGACGGGCTTTAGACAAGAGCCTCCCTCACCACATGTTGCCGACCCACTACGACCAGATTGATATCGCTCTGGGGGGACCTCAGATCAGTTGCACCGAGTGAGAGTCCGTCCCCGCATGCACTCCACATCGCTGTCAATAGCTGGGAGAACGTTACTGTTGGCGCCATGATAAGAGGGGGTCTTGCAGAATAGGACCTCCCACCAACTGGCATGCCTTCAACATGGCAGTCCCTCAAGAGCCTCTTCTCACCTTCGACCAAGGCCCCTTTAGATAGTTCCAGCTATCCTCACTGCAGGTACGAGAGGCTGGAAAACACCATGGCGGGTCCGCAAGACGTCGTTGTAGACGAGTCGAGCCGCAATGGCGTCGACGCGGCCATGGCCAAGCGCGTCCTCCGTAAGATCGATACGAGACTCATTCCGCTGCTCTTCATCACATACGGGCTCAACTTCATGGATAAGACGATACTATCCAGCGCGTCTGTCTTCGGACTCCGAGATGACACAGTTTGTGACACCCTCACCGCGGCATCTCTGACGGCCCCTCACTCACATGCAACCACAGAATCTCCAGGGCCAAGACTATAGCTGGGTCTCATCGATTTTCTATTTCGGCTACCTTGGCTGGACTTACCCGACGAACGTCCTCATCGCCCGTCTCCCCGTGGCACGATACATGACAGCCAACACGTTCGTCTGGGGCGCCGTCGTCGCGCTCACCGCGGCGTGCACCAACTACGGCGGGCTCCTGGCCGTGCGCTTCCTCCTGGGCGTGGCAGAGGCCAGCATAACGCCCGCCTTCATGTTCATCACCACCTCCTGGTACACGCGCGACGAGATTCCCGTGCGCACAGGCATCTGGTTCTCTGGGAACTCTATCGGCGGCATGATCGCGTCGCTCTTTGCGTTTGGTGTTGGGCACATCAACGACAGCGTCGGCCCCTGGCGGTGGATGTACATCATCCTCGGTATTGCCACGTTCCTCTGGGGCTTTGTCTTGTGGTTCGCCTTGCCCGATAGTGTTTCCACGGCCGGCTTTCTCACCCCCGAGGAGCGGCAGTACGCCTCAGACAGGATCATCATCGCGGGCACAGGCCGCACCGAGAAGACGTCCTGGAACTGGTCCCAGTTCCGGGAGTGCCTGGTCGACCCCAAGACCTGGTTCGTATTCGCCCTGGCGATGCTGACGCAGATCCCGAACGGCGGCACCCAGAACTTCGCCAACCTCGTCATCGAGTCCTTCGGCTTCACCAACCTCCAGAGCACGCTCATCAACATCCCCTACTCGCTGCTGGCCGGCGGCGCCATCGCGGGCTCGGGCTGGCTCGCGGGGCGCTTCCGCCAGCTCAACTGCATCCTGATCGCCGCCGTGGTGGTCCCCTGCGTGGTGGGCTCGGCCCTCATCTACGCGCGCGGCGCCCTGGGCGGCGGCGGCGGCAGCAAGGGCGCGCAGCTGTTTGGCTACTTTTGCCTCTGCACCGGCTCGTCCGCCATGCCCCTCGCCATGTCCCTCGTGCAGGCCAACTACCGCGGCGTGACCAAGAAGCTGACCGTCACGGCGCTGCTGTTCCTGGCGTACTGCGCGGGCAACATTGCGGGCCCTCAGTTCTTCCGTGACTCCGAGGCGCCCACCTACGCAACAGCGTTCCGCGCTATCATGGTATGCTACGCGCTGGCGATCGGGACGGCGGTGGGGCTGCGGGTGTATCTGGGTGCGCTGAACCAGAGGAGGGCGAGGATCGAGGGAGTCGAGGGAAGTGCGGGTGCTTCAGGGACGGTGGGCGTTGGAGGCAAGGTTGTCGATGTCGGCGCGGCTGGGGCAGTGGATGCTGTGAACGCAGTAGAGTTGCGGAGTGAAGATTACGAGGATGTCACGGATTGGCAGATTGCTGGGTTTAGGTATCGGTTGTAGACAGCTCGGGGCTGGACACAGCAGGGCGATTCGCACGCTATCATGTATAATTGCAGAGGACCCCGTACGGCGCGTTGGTGCCTCGTCGCTCGACGGCAGTATGTCCACACCAAGAATCCGCCATATTGGCAATTTCATCGATATGTCACGCGCTAATGCAAACCAGATGTTTGTGGAAGCTGTTAATTTCAGTTCGATTCGGACTGGTATGGTACAATACTGTGCGCATCCAAGAGACATTCTGACACAAGAAAAGAAAAGAGCTGTAGCGATAACACGGTAACAGGAGCACGCGGTAGTCGTTCCCAAATCAGAAACGAAAACAGACACTCTGTCACCCAGTTAGGTATCTTCCGTTCCATGCTAGATCCAAAGCATTCCATCCCCACGAACCCGCCGCTGTTATGTATGCAACTCCAGACACTCATGATGTAGACTCAAAAAGAGAATTTTCGGGGTTTCGAACGTCGTTTTGTCTTGCCAGAGTCCTTGTCGTTTCTTCGAAGAATTGAGTTGGATGTGGGTCCCACGCCGGTCTCTATAACGAGGACGACGTCTCTTCCGTGCGGCGTCGATGCTCGTCCACAATCTTACCCCATTTTGACGTCGCCATCGACGCCCACGCCCGCAAACGGTACTGTCTGCGGCTGCTCTCGCTGTTGTTGAGGAGTCTGACCCTGGCTTTGACCCTGTTCTTGTTGGTACTCCTGCTCAGACGCCTGTTCCCGCTCCTCCCTCTTCTTCCGTCCCAACCGCTCGCACCACTCCTCCGCGCTCACGATGGTTCCGTCCAGCACGCCGCTAACCTGTGCCATCATGTCCAATCCCTCCTTGGCCATGACGAGCACCCTCTGCGCGCCCTCACGCACCTCCTTCTCCTTGCCCTCCTCCGTCGTCGCCGGCGCGGTGGGGGCCGGGCTTCCTTTCGTGCTCTCCAGCGTCGCGAGCCTGAAACGCTGCGGCAGCGAAGTCAGGTGCCTTCGGACCAGCAGCCGCGCGTTCTCCGGCAGAGCGCCGCCCGCATATTTCGAGACCGTGTCGATGACTCCCGTCAGCGTCCTGAGGACGTCAGCCCTCAGATCCGAGATGCGCGCCCCAAGCTGTTGGCGGGCTGCTTCAGAGTCTTGGGCGCTGTTGTTATCGTTCTTCAGTGTGGCATCCTCGGGATGTTGGCTGTCGTATCTTTCCAGGGCCTCCTTGAGCGCGGATATGACTCGGCCGATGTGATCATTAGCCCAGCGCAGCCAGGACAGACAGTACTTGAGAGAGCGCAGGCTTTCTTCGCTCATGGCGATGGAGAGACCCGAGGTAGACATAATCAGGCGGGACTGCCAAGCCTGGGGGGTGGTCGAGTCTGACCGAGAATTTGTGGGCGTTGCTTTGTTGTCGCTCTTCTCGTTTGACGGAGCCATGACATCCTCCGTGTACGCTGGGCTGCGCACATCATCGTATGCTGGCAGAGTGTCGATGGTGCCGACGGACAATCTTCGCTCCTTGTCGCTGCCGCCGAAGGGTTCGAAATCCGGGCTGTGCGAGCTGATCATGCCATCACCTCGTCGTGGTGCCGACATTGAACCAGTCCTGCCTTCCACCCTCCGCCTCTTGTTGCTGCTCTCTCCTGTCTCAAGATCGCTGGATGATGGATGCCGCCCCTTGCCGCGGAACAACCACCGCACACCGCCTTCAATACCAGACATGTGAAACCCTGACCCGACCACGCCCTCCACATATTCAACAGGGGCCTTGATGAAGCCCGGCGAATAGTTCTTGGTAGTGTTGTACGCGGTGACCGTTCCCCCGATAGGCCTGGCCAGCAGCGAGCCCGAGGTCATCACCAGCGACAGCAGCGGCTCGGCCTCAGGCGGACCCGGTGTGTTGAAGTGATTGGAGGAGGGTGTCGGCATGGGTGTGTTCCTAGTTTGAGGAGAAGAGACGAAATCTTGCGACACGGCATGTCATGTTAGAGATCTTTCCTATCGACCAATTGGCTCTGCAGGGAGGGTGTCTGGTGATTTGCCATTGTTCGTAAGACTCACCGGCTTTTAGATCGCCAAGAGCCTCGGCCGCCATTCGCACGTCAGGATCGTCCAGGCTCACGCTACTGGCCCTGCCATTCATGATTTCTGGGCTCAGAGGCCCTCTCGTGCCGCTGCTTATGCTGTCCATGTCCCTCCGCGCTGGCGAGTCGACTGACTGCACATGACCTCCGTTGTAGTAGGCAGAGTATGGGTTGCCACTTGGCCAGGTTCGCAGTCTCGGGGGCGGCGAGTAAGACGTATCGCTGGTTGCCGAGGAGGGCGCAAACCTCCGCGCAGAGGTTGCTGATGCACCTGTCCAGGACGCAAGAGACGGTAGGGAGCTGGCACTGTTATCGCTGAGCGCATGGAACTGCAGAGGCGCCAGTTCGTTCGACGGAGGGTCCGGAAATCTCAGGGTCGCTGGGTCGTGATTTTGCTGCTGAGAAAATGCATAAGTCGGCGGGGAATACGAAGGCACTTGGCCTAGCGGCCGAGGCGACAGTGAGGATGACGATGGGGTCTGTCGGTGTTGGGTGCTCCCGGCGCCTATGTATAGGCCTGCATTGGCGCTGGGAGAGGACAACGGCGGTGACGACAGAGTCCCGATCGGGCGGGAATGCACTTGTGGGTGAGCCGCGTGCATCTGCTGGTGCGACGACTGTTGCTGGTGCGGTTCAACTTGTAGAGGGATAGCCACTGAGTCGGCGCCGTCGTTGGTAGTTTGGCCGTTGGCTTTGACGGGAGGAGGGAGGCGCATGTGATTTTCTAGCTGCTGCTCCATTGTGCTGTAGTGGGCAGACGTCTCCTGTCTCGCTCGGCCGCACCGTGCGTGGTCGATCCGTCTTTTTTTTCTTCCTGGTTTTGTTGCCGACTCCTGAGAAAAGCCTACCGCTCGGGTGGAATCCTGCAAAAGGTAATGGCCTTTTGACGATTCAGCTTTGAACCGGGAATCAGTCGCCAGGGGCCAACTACTTTGTAGAGGGGCCCTTATGTTTTAGTCGCCATCCCAAAATGGCAAACCAGCCTCGGTCAGAAGAAGAAGGGTCCGACAAACATGCAAGACACTGACTCGGGTGGGTGTACCTTGGTTGGGATGGTGGAGGGGTGAGAACGAGAGGTGTGAGAGGGACTGGTTATAATGTAGTCGCACAAGTCTTCGACGCCAGAGAGGGCTGGAAGACAACCACACACAGACACACACACACACACACACACGCGCGCCTCGATAGGAAGAGTATGCTCGCGTAGGGCGAGAAGGTTTGTCAGAAGTGAGAGTGTGTCGACACCAACGCCTCCAAACAAGGTTGCGACGGGCTCGAAGGAAGATGGTTCAGGAGGGGAGGTGGTCTTCGGTGCGCAAAGGTGTGGCAGTCTGCAGACCGTAAAACGAGTGGGGACGAATGCGTGGGCCGGGTGGATGCAATGGCGCTATTCCCTCAACCGTGGGATGCAACAGTGAGCGCCGTTTATAGCGATAGCGATATTTGATGATTGTTGAATAATCGGGAAGACTCGACAATTGCACGAACTGGAATTTGGAGTGCCTGGACACTGGATGGGTATCCAAAGGGACTGGAGTTCTTCGTGATCCCGACGCTCAGGGCCCCGGCTCCCGTTTTGCGTTATCATGTGAGCGCCTCGCCAGGACTCGCCTACACAGTATTCGTGCTGTTGACGATCCCTGGGCCTCATGTGCAGCCGCGCTAATCCGTAGGGGCCACTTGATCTGACACGCCCCTGTCAAGATACTTGGGATCGTGTTCCTTGCATACCCCTTGCTACTGTGGCCTGAGGCAATGCGATTTTCGCTCGGCCGCAACTTGCCACCCAGGCCACCATACGAACTAATCGCCTGCTATCGCACTCTTACGGTTGTAACGGTGCCTGTCACTCGTGGCGTACCCAAAATTGAGACTCTATCTACGATTTCAAACCACGGCAGGTAGTTCAGCGGTGCTTCTTCGGCAGAGAGGCTGGCGCCACTCAGCCAATTCACTGTCGCATTCACATGCGTTGCAGGACAAATCTTGATATGAAAACACAGCCTGGACACGAGGCGGAGGCTACCAAGAACCCGGAAGTTGAAGTTTACTCGGTCTCTTGACCTGGTACGCGACAGGCACCTTCGGGGTGATTAAAATTCTGTCAGGTCTGTCAGATGCAAACACAAATTATTTTCGACGAGAGTACTATGTACCTTACGGATCCATCTGTCTTGTGCCCCGAGGTTTTGGCGTGTCGCAGAAACCGGCACATGTCAGCACAGTGGCTTTTTTCTGCAAGCAGACCCCCTTCACCGCGCGCGGGGAGGAGGGCCGTTGACTGTGCTTCGTAGGATCCCAGCGGTGGACTGCTCCGTCACATGCTCAGGAAATGCAGCCAGACAGGGACCGCCCTGTCTCACCGGCTGCAAGTCCACTGGATAGCAACCTGGGGCTTGTTGGAGTTGCATATGATTTGCCCCCCACAAAGGCCCGTATCACAAGCAATTTTTTTCCCCTGTCCGACGAAGTAGCAGACTGGGTCGGAAGCTTCGGCTGAGAACATCGGCTCCGGTAGCACTCTGGCTCAAGGTTTGATGCGCAAGAAAAGCTTCCCCTTCTCCTTGAGATTTGAGAAATTTGAGACGCTCGTGATGATAGACAAAGCATGCCGACACTATCGAGAAAAGAAAATTCCCTGACCCGGAGCGACGGTTCGGATGCCGGAAGGATCACATCCAAGATAATGCTTGCCAAGGTGCTTGAGGCAGGCGTTCATGTGACCATGTCGGGCAGTAGTCCCATGCAAATCCAACCGGGCGGATCAAGCTACGCAGTACTTGGCTGGGCAGCTGGGGCTACTTTGCGACTACGCCTGGTTGAGCGTCCTGTGCGCGGAAGAGGCGGACCTACTGCCTGGAAAGTCGCTCGGCTGGATGAAATTGTGGGGTGCATGCTCACGAGGACCTTGGACAAGACGAATGCATTTAGAGTTGGCGACGTCGGCATCTCTCGTCCCCAATCAAACATTCCGACAATGCTGATAGCTCCCTCCGCCACGTAAGGCAAAGAGGACTTCCTTCACTCGGTCGGCACGTCAGGCTGAGCATCCAAACTCAGCCGACCCACATGGCAGAGCGATGGGGTCTTCCCGTGCGAGCTCTGTCTGTTTGGAAAGTACTGTCGCCATCAATGGTCTCCAAGTTGATGAGGTCGCGCATTTGTTGCGACATGATGAGCCCGGCTCCTTTGAGCCTACCATGCAAGCGTGTGATGACCAAGCTCAACCTCCATAGCTGGGCGAGGTAGTCGTATGTCCGGTGCCTCTGACGCCGCCAAAGTAACAGAGAAAATACGTGGGCAGTTCTTAATGGCACCGATGGTTTCCTCCATCTCCGCTTCCACGATCGCAGAATTCACCAACGTCGAGCACTGGCGATGACGAACAGAAAGCCCGCATCTAGCGTGTCGCAATGTGATGGGCTGCACTGTCTTTTAGGAAGCGTTGAGGGAAGAAGAGAAGGGGGAGAAAAAGTCGCCTTGAAAATTGCGGCAGAGATTTTACCAAGTAACCAGACGGGGGCCCCACCGCAAGCCCAAGGCGGCTGGCCCGTGCACGGTTTTCCTGCCGCAGGGGTTTCTCCGGCTCCGTTCTTTCATGGTCCGTGCTCCTTCCAAGTGTGTCAGTCAATGGACGACTGGTGGGAGCAGGCCCCTGAGCCTGAAGATGCTTGGCTGGCCTTGACGTGCGGCTCTCACAGCATCGCGACACTGCAGACCGCATCTCGTCGACTTGTCAACGACGACTGCAACCCACCACGACACACCTCAATCATCGGGACTCACCAACTATCCTATCCTCCCCTTGCGCACCACCAGTTCAGAGTTTTTCATGCGCTAGCTTTCATACGCGTCCAGAATTTCTGGCCAGCGCGCCCGCTGCCCTTGTGTCCCCCCACTGTCAACCTCGCCCTTCGACCGCGGTGATCCGCAATCCTTGCAGCTGTCAAGATGGCCTCCGCTGTGTTCTTCTTGGACTTGAAGGGCAAGGTTAGTCTGCTGGCGACTACCATCATTCTTACGGGAGCTGCAAGACTGACCAACGCTTCAACCTCAGACCCTTCTCGCCCGCAACTACAGAGGAGACATCCCCATGTCAGCCGTTGAGAAATTCCCCGTTCTTCTCAGCGATGCGGAGGAAGAGTCATCAGCAGTCCCGCCATGTTTCTCACACGAAGGAATCAACGTACGCCTCTGCTTTGTCCGTTCTCCTTGTTGAGGCTCGAGCTGTGAATTGACCGTCGCTGCCACAGTATCTATACATACGGCATAACAACCTCTACCTCCTCGCCCTAACGAAACGAAACACCAATGCTGCAGAGATTATCCTTTTCCTACACAAAATTGTCGAGGTCTTTACAGAGTACTTCAAGGTGTTGGAAGAGGAATCCATCCGGGACAACTTTGTCGTCATATACGAGCTGCTCGACGAGATGATGGACTTTGGCTATCCGCAGACCACCGAATCCAAGATTCTCCAAGAATACATCACTCAGGAATCCCACAAGCTCGAGGTCCAGGCGAGACCGCCTATAGCAGTTACGAACTCGGTGTCATGGCGATCAGAAGGAATTCGATACCGCAAGAACGAGGTCTTCCTCGATGTCGTCGAGAGCCTCAATCTCCTCGTCTCTGCCAACGGCAATGTCCTCCGCTCCGAGATCCTGGGTGCCATCAAGATGAAGTGTTACTTGTCAGGCATGCCAGAGCTGCGACTGGGGCTGAACGACAAGGTCATGTTCGAGACCACGGGGCGGACAACACGTGGCAAGGCCATCGAAATGGAAGACGTCAAGTTCCACCAATGCGTGCGGCTATCGCGCTTCGAGAACGATCGCACCATCTCCTTCATCCCTCCCGACGGCGAGTTCGAACTCATGTCCTACCGACTCAACACCCAGGTCAAGCCGCTGATCTGGGTCGAATGCGCCGTCGAGAGCTATTCTGGAAGCCGCATCCAGTACATGGTCAAGACGCGCGCGCAGTTCAAGCGGCGAAGCACAGCCAACAACGTCGAGATCATCGTGCCTGTACCCGAAGATGCAGACACTCCGAGGTTCAGAACGAACATAGGAAGCGTACACTACGCCCCCGAGCAGAGCGCCATCGTGTGGAAGATCAAACAATTCGGAGGCCTTAAGGAGTTCCTCATGCGAGCCGAGCTGGGCCTGCCCAGTGTCCGTGGCGATGACGAGCACGGTGGTGGCATGACGGGTGGTTTTGGTGGTAGTATGGGCGGTGTCGGGGCACCTGGCAAGGGTGCGAAGAGGCCGATTCAGGTCAAGTTCGAGATCCCATACTTCACGACAAGTGGAATACAAGTGCGATACCTCAAGATCACCGAGCCCAAGGTAAGAACCGTGATTCTGGAAAACAGGAAATAAGACGAACAGAACCGCTGACTGTCTCCTATAGCTTCAATACCCTTCGCTGCCCTGGGTGAGATACATCACGCAGTCAGGGGATATCGCGGTGCGGTTGCCAGATGCTGTCTAGAAGGCGCATACATCTGAAACAGATCGGGAAGATGCTTCGATGGACCGGGCCTAGCGACATCGAACTCATAGTCTTCTCCACCAGGACTTGACCGGCGCAGAGCCCGGAGGGCAGGGAGGACAAGAGTCTGGAGGCGACACTGCAGCACAAACAGCAACTTTTGTGCTCTTCGACGAATAGAAAACCTCGCATTTAGCATGTAATGAGTTGGCGAATTCATGTATTATCCAACCCAGACGCATCTTGTCCCTGGTCTCACATGCCAACAGAGGACGCCCTGGCCGGTGGGAGGGAAACGAAGGTCTGGATCAGATGAATAGACCCAGCGATTGGTCTGATAATGACCTAGAATCATTGGGCACCTGAAAACCCCTCGTTGTGCTGCTGCATGGACTTTCCGTCCCATGTTGAAATTCGCAATCTCTTTCAACGCACCTAGGTACGTCCAAGAAGGGCCTCAGACCACCCCCACTGCTTTGGTTTCAATCGTAACTTCTGTTCTTTACTGCTGCCGTATCAAGCTGGAAAGGCCATCGGAGTGGAGGGTCCTAGTTATATCTGCACCCGGTCTCCTCAATGGGCCCGTTTCGTGCCGGATGCGTGCTGGCCACCCAACAAGAGCGCCCTGGAATGGATATTTTTGTTGCGGCGCTGATTCCTGATGCTAGTGTAGATTGCCATGCCGACGTGCTAATTCCGCACACCTATAGGCACTGGTAAAGTTGCAGAAAGTGCATGCTAGCGAGTGCCTAAATGTAATATACATAATTATTTTTCGACCCAGGGAGCGTGTGCCCGCTATCCAAGTGTGTGCATACCTAAAAAGGAGACTTCAGTTCCGGATGGATGGGTTGGGGGGTCACAGAATTGAGAAGACGGCGGCTGGCCACAGCCATTATTGGGCCTCCCGGAGCAAGCGAAATATCCCAAGGCCTCGCGACGTTGAGAGTTGGAAGCCGCAGCGGTGCGTGAACTCCTGAATATCCCACGCCTGTCTGACGCTTCTCAGACACGAAGTTTAATTTCCACGCCCTTGGTCGCCCTTGACTTGCTTACCACAGAAGGCCGCCCGTGTACGGAACGCTCGACGGGCACACGTGTGATGCGGGGGCGGCTTGATTCTCCCGTAAAGTCGAGCCAGAAGACCGCTGTTAGGTCTGGACTTCTTTCCTATCATAATAGTCATCTTACCTGTCTGAATAGATTTACGCTCTGACACGCCGCTCTCTCGGAGCCCTGCCGTAGATACCCATCGGCGGTCGGACGGCTGCCATCGGAGCTCCTGTGGCTCGTGCGGTGGCGGTGCACAGTCACATTGATCTTGCATGCATGTGACACCAGACGTCTACACTGTTGGCTTTGATACTTATTAGTATTCAGCACCGAGACCCTGGGACACAAACAGTACCATGGAAGCGGCAGGCCAATCGCGACACGGCCTTGATCATACCTTAGGTAGAAGAGGGCGTCAAGTGACAGAAGACGGTGACCGAATAGTCAGCGAGGATGTCGCCATCAGAATATTGGGTGACACAGCATGTTGCGGGCGAACGGCACGGGCGAGGACGGGAGCTCACACAGGACACCTCTAGACATGCATTTCAACAACCTTGGAAGTGATTCTTGAACGCTTACCGCATGCATTGCACCATAAGTATGCTCTGTGTTGCCATGAGGACTTAGAGGCATTGGCTGGCTTCAAAAATAGAGGTGCCGGTCCGTCTGTCTGCTTGCGTCAACATGTGATTTGTGCGCCACATCCACACGTGTTGGCAATCCTCCCGAGGGAAACTTTCCCGGAAGGATCACATGATGAGTTGAGAGCCCAGAGTTGCTGCAGGGCCGGGAGCCAAACCTTGAATAGAGTTCAAAGTCCGCACGGTACAGAGAACAATGCAAACATGGGGTTTTGATGATCAGGGTCCTGGGCGAGCCTTGTCTGTACCGATACTCGAAGTAGCCCGCAGCCTGGCGCGAGGCGCGGTATCGCACCCAAGTCTCCATATATTCCTCTCGTGTCACCGGTGTCCGGGGCACTGACGCCGAATCTGACCACAAAAGCCAGGCAACACCATACGTGCTGTCAGTTGCGTGGGTGGTATGGCACACTGCTGTCTCTCTCCCGTGAGATGGGCTTGTCGAGGACACCTCAGTGCAACACGTGCCGTAGCTGGGCAGAACCGTGCCTGGCCGCAAAAGAAGCAGATGCTCCTCGTGACCGAGCCCTGGAATGGCTGCTGAGAGGGAAAGGATGCCTTACTTCACCTCACTTGGCGCTTGGTAGTCGCACATAATCTTTCCTGGTCCATGCTGTCGTGAGTCACAGTAGATGTGTACTGACAGAGACAGACGCATACAGGAGATGTCCTGGCGATCAGTATTCGAGGTACCATGGGTAGTGACACAGTACAGACACAAAAGCTGGCCCCCAGACACTCGGAAGATTCCGCTCGCATACCAAGCCATCTCCTCAGGTGGGCCAATACTTCCTTTGCAAGAGCCAGATCTCCTGCCGTCGGGTCTAGAAGCCCAGAGCTCTCTGTGTTGGTGCGCCTGCGCTTCTCGCCGACTCACGACTCGAGTCCTCCTCACCGTTACATAGTAGTAGATCTGATCTGGCAGTCTGGACAGGCTGACAGGGTAATGTGCATCCTGGCGCCGCCTCGTCCACCGTGTAGGGTTCCATGATAGGGTGAGATGGGCCATGAGCTGTCATTTAAGGGACTCCGGGGAGGAAAGGTCCACTTGGCTTGAGGCGAGCATACTTTATTTTCTGGAGGCTGTTGCGAAATTAGGAGCGTGGCGGGGAATGGAAGCCTGCGAAGGTCGTCGAAGGCACTCTGCAGTGTGAAGATGCCCCAGCCTGCCCAGGAAAGAACGGATATCCATGCTGCAGGGGTGGTGATGCAAGTGATGGACTGGGTTAGGTGACAGATCTGGAAGGGGAAAGAGCCGCCGCCCATCAGCGAAACTCAATAAGCGAGGGCGCGACGAGGCCGTACCACGCCCCGTAGCCAAGTAGCTACTAATAATCTGTACTGACCAGGCAACACACAGCTATGTTACCAACCCCCCCCCCCCGGCGGGTGCAGAGACACTCCGTCGGTCCGCACACTCCACGGCGGACTGCGAGAAGCTGACCGCTGCGAGTAACACGGTCCAAAGGGTACACAGTAGCTGAGAGTGTAGAACAGAAAGCATCAGGAGACAGTCAAAGTCGTTCGTCATTGGCTCATTGGCATTGTGTTTGTGTAGAGGTACACAAAACCACCCTACCTCGATGCTGCCAGCTTGCGTACCGGGTACGGAAAGGAGTACATGCATACCAGTACGTAAGGCGCAGCAGTGAAGACACAGCAGGTACGCAGGTACACTCGTACTGCGGCTGCCAGACCCCACAAATGGAAGGAAAAGATGGGGAAGGCGATGGAAGAAGGTGCCACCAGAAAGAAAATCTCCCTGGAGAAGGAGATAGTCCAGCTGCCCTGGAACGGCGCTGAGGCTCTCTCGTGTTGGGCTGGGGAGCCGATGGTGGCGCCTGCCAGTTAGCGCTCTGCGCTCTACTGTGTCAAGTCTTCTGGTAAGCCCCAGACTCGTGGAGCAGGGACAACATTGAAAGTGAAAGTGGAGTGTGGAGGAGCCCCGTCGGGTGCATCTTTCTCTAGCAGAGTGACCTCACACATCGCTCATCTCCTGAGGTCATCAACCACCGTGCCGCTGCATTCCCCGAGCCGACGCAATAGCCGTTCAACGTCCGCAGCCACAACCCTCACAACCCCCAGCTCACCACACCAACATTCCACGACTCCGTCCGGGCGACACCTGGACGAAACTTGCGTGCGCGCATATTTGCCTGCATGGCAATTAACATTGCACATTTGATTGCCTGATGAGTTGATCGAGCACTGTCATTCTCGGACCTTCGAGCTTTGAGAGCACGGTTCACGTGCTGCTGAGCCGTGTTCGGGCATCTCGACTGAAGTGATCTGTCCTGTCCTTTTCTTGTTGTGTCCTTGATCTGTTTTCGGGACAGGCTTCGTTCGCTACATCCACCTGACTACCACCGCACACGACGACTACCACCTCCAAACAAGCTGTTCTATTACCATAGTAGTAGCAGTAGCATTGGACCTAGGGACTCCCGAGTCCCCTCTTCGTCGCGATATCTAGCCATTGGTTCCAACGCCGCTTAGCCCCCGTCGGGAAGGCCCCTCTAGATCCCATCTGGCAGTCTGGCTTGGTCTCTTCCAGGTTCCTTCAAGGTTCCCCCGCCATTCTTCTCCAATTGACCAATTCAACCCTGAAGAGTCGTCATTTCCACTCACCACCCCATCCTTGGGTCTCCTGTCAGGCCTGTTCGTACCCCCCCCCCCTTTGACCTTCGGATCTTGGACCTTGCGACTTGGGACTTTGGAACTTTTGGTGTGGGGATTGGACCTCCGACGCCGACTACGGATCATTGCCCAGAACCCGGACTCCTCCTCCGGGAACGAACGACACAGTACGATACGCGGCGCGGCGCGGCATCCTCATCTCATCTCATCTCGTTGCCTCTCATACCGCTCGAGTATACTCACTGTCCTTCCCGCGACTCGACTGTTCATCTCTGCTGGTATGAACCCCTGCAGTGTCGCTATCGTACACGACGAGGTCATCGCTGGAGGCGCTGTGGGTTGACGGCAAATCTTTTTGCATTGACGAGAGTGCGAGGTCTTTTTCCGGGGTCTCGCCTCGTCTCGAGAGCTCCCGCTCCGGATTGGATTCATCATCAGGACACCCCACCAGCCAGCCATAGCTCAATCCACTACGAAGCCCGCTCCCGCCTCCACTCACTGAAGGTAGAGTTCCCATCATACTGCAGTTGAGGATCCTGGTGGTCACGAGGCCATTGCAGCGACCGCAGCCGTCAGCCGTCTTTTTTCGGTCGCCCACGTTCGAACGTTGCCTCAAGGAATCGCGCCGAGTCAAGCTCGTCCGTGACAGCATCCACCCTCGGGTGGCGCGTCATCACACCCAGGCAAGGAGCGAGAAGGCGAGCAGAAGCGACCTCAAGCCAAGCATTGCAGACAAGGAACCAAAAAAATAGGGGACCAGCCTGATTGCAACGCTCGACCATAACCATCATTGCCAGTCGTCTGCCCCGCCGCCACCAAAACAAGAGGTTTCTTTATTTATCCGCCTTGCGCTCCCGTCGGCCTTAGAGCTGCCCCACGTCAATTTGACTCGCACGCCTCATCGTCGGCCTGCACCTGCTCATCTGCAACTGCGTCAGGCCCTGCACCGCGCCGATCTGAGAATTGATCTTCCCGCTCTGCCGGTGCCGCGTTCAGACTCAAAGAACGTATCTCAATTCGGATCCGACTCCCTATCACGCATCACTCATGAACTCGTATCAGTCGCCCGCCAGGACGGCTTTGATGAACATTACCATCCCGCCCATCAAGAAGCCCTCCAACACCTGTGTCACCTGCCGCGCGCGAAAAGTCCGGTGCGATGGAACCCGCGAGATTTGCCAGAACTGCTCCCGACTCGGCTTCACCTGCTCATACGACGATTCCATCCCGAACCACCTCAACGCCACAACCGCCGCAGGTATGATCCCCGCCGGCGGCGCTGCCAACGATGCTCTCAACATCCATGTCGTTGCCGCTCATCCTCCGCGCCGTCGCGTGCGCCAGGCTTGTCAGACGTGCCACTCGCGCAAAGCAAAATGCAGTGGTACTATGCCCAAATGCGACAGGTGTCGCACTCACGGCCTCGACTGCGTCTACCGCCCATCGAAGCGTTCCAGGACGAGCAACACCCCTGGTGCAACTGGCCGCGACTCTCACGCCGGTGGTGGTGGTGGTGGTGGCGGCGGCGGCTCCGACAGCAGAGACGGCTATCTCTCAGACCAGAGCCGCAGCTTCTCTGATATCGCAGAAACCAGCGCCCTCGCGACCCTCCGACATCTGCCCCCTCCCGAGGAAACGCTCATCTTGAAGACCTTCGAGAACTTCTTTCGCCATATCCACCACATCCCACTCTTCTCCTTCTTGCATCAGGCGTCATTGATGCAGCGATACCACTCAGGCTCCATGGACCGGGCCCTGCTCTTGTCTCTCATCGGCATCACCTCGCTGCTCACCGACCTTGGCCATGGCGCTCGCGAGTACGGCATAAGATGTATAGCCGTGGCAGAGAGGCTCATCATGAGAGACCTGGATAGGCCGACGGTGCTCAAGATCCAGGCTCTGGTTCTCATCATCAAGCACCGCATCTTCTGCCGCCGCTTCTCCGACGCCTTTATGCTTACTGGGCTGGCATCTCGTTTTGCGGCTGCTCTGCGCCTCAATCATGAGATCCCCAAGCTCTGCTTCCTCGCCCAAGAGTCGCGTCGACGCCTCATGTGGTCCTTATTCATGATCGATATTGGCATGGCCGCTGGTCATCCCGATTTCACTCTTTGGGCGCACCGAGCAACCATGATAGATCTCAAGTTGCCGTGCAACGAGAGGAATTTCGAGTACGACCTTCCTGAAGTTACCGAAGCACTCGCCCCGCCGCCGGCGTTGCCTGATGGCACCCACCCACCTTTGTCGGATAATGTTGGATTCCTGGCGCTCCATGTTCGCATTCAGTGGATTCGAAGCAAGATCCTGGCGTTCACTAAAAGCTTCGTGAACCAGAGACCTCAAGGCGCAGACCTACAAGTGCTTCCGCGCAAGTGTGAGGAGCTCCAAGCGGATCTGGATGCCTTTGAGCAGCGTTTACCAGGTCCGTTTCGATGGACATCTCAGAACCTTCGCCTGCGAGCATATCACCCCCGTCTCTGCGTTTTTCTGATGACGCACATTTGGTGGCGCCAGTGTCATTGCGACTTGTACAGAATCGCCTTGGTCGGAAGGAGGGAAAGTCTTTCCAAGAAGGCCATAGGGCAGCTAGATCCTAGCTTTGTGAGGCACTGCCAGGAGCAGTGCTTCGAACACGCGAAGGCCATGGCCGACATGTTCTCTGAGGTGACTCAATTCGATAAAGGAGTCCCCGTATCGGATCTGGATCTGCCGGTGTGCGTCTATCAATGTGCAAACACGCTGTTCTACACGCTCGCAGCGTGTCCTGACGATTTCGCCCTTTCTCCTGCCAGCGTGACGGATATGGCCGCCAACTGCCTTAAGATCGTCAAGCAATCCGCCCCTGGCCCTGCTGCGGCGGCAATTGTGAGTACTGGCCTGAATGACTTGTTCATACAACACTTATTGTGAATGCGTCCGAGACTTGACCATCCAACTGACAAACATCCAGGCTGAGGCGCTCGAAAAGCTCATAGACACCGGTTGGGTCAGGCCCACAACACCGAGTACTGTGACTTCCCCGGCGATATCGGACACGCCAAAACAGAACGATGCGGTCGACCCCATGCTGCAGCGAGACGCGCTTCAAGACGCGGATGTCACTCATCAGTTGTATAACCCAGCTATTCCGCAGAACCAGCCTGTCGAGGAGGACATGGACGACGCACAGCCACAAGCACC
Organism: Dendrostoma leiphaemia; assembly: GCA_026120015.1. Taxonomy (NCBI): domain Eukaryota; kingdom Fungi; phylum Ascomycota; class Sordariomycetes; order Diaporthales; family Erythrogloeaceae; genus Dendrostoma; species Dendrostoma leiphaemia. The sequence goes on along the minus strand of JALRMF010000148.1, from coordinate 52,860 downwards.
GATGACGGCGCAGATGCCGGGTCTACCGCCTGAGGACGAGCCTATGCCGGCGGCAGCACACGCTGGCATGATGGCGGGGGTCGCTGCGAACACCAGCAATGCATTTGAGGGAGCTCTGGATGGGTCCAACTTCGTCGGAATAGGCAGTCTTGGCGCGCTAGAGCCATTCAGCATGGACTCATCGAGCTGGTATACTGGAGACTGGTCGATGGATCCGGATCCATCTAGGCATGGTGGGTTGATATGATTTGATTTGATGCTCACAACGGGTGGGACGGAACGATTGCAGACTTGACTCAAGCTTTTCGAGATTTGAAGGAGCCATTGTGCGGAAAAGGAATTGCAAAGACTTCATACGTGCGAGAAAGCTTCGCATCGTGAGGAATTGATGCCTGGAGAAGGAGGCAGGTGGCGAGGTCTAGATAAAATAACGATATCCCATGGGGTTTTTATCAATCTAATGAACCAGACTTGCAGCTGCGAAACCCCCGCGGCGGGCCCCCGTGCCCCCCCTGTTGCGGTTCAGCGGTTCTAGCTACAGCAAGATATCCATTACAAATTTCACGACACGTCTTCCCACACCCCGCGTGTGTGACGTGCGGCGTGTTTAATAGAACAGACAAATTTACGGAGCGTTTGGAGGCCTGTGCCTCGGCATCCAGCGAGTGAGTATCGTACATTACCCATCAGGCCTGTCCCCCAGACACTATGTCAACCCTCTGAAACCAAAGGAGGGTGACATCGCAACGCAGCGGGGCCATTGGGCTGACAATGTCCTGCAGCCTTATCGAAAATCAAAAGGCAAGGGAACCGATTCTGGCCCATCAGCGCGGAGACGCCCGTCGGCCAGACCTCTGGGGAGCGAGGGTCGAGCCCCAATGTCGACCGCGAACAATATCAAGCATCTTCTGCATATGGCGAGATTGACCCACTGAATTTCACCATCTGTGCAGTAGCCTAGGGTGGGCCAGAACCACTGGCGTGGGTTCATAAAGGATGTGGATTTGACCCTTTTTGAGGACGAGAGAGGGATAGTACAAAGTAGACAGGTCGATTGCATGAAAATCCATCCCACGCCAGCACGAGCTCGTCTGGGATCTTGTTGACCGCTAAGAGGTATCGTTTGTGCAGGCTGGCTATCTATAACTTTCCAATTGTCCCTTCCAATGATGTTGTGCCTCCCCCTTGTCGCCTCCCGGCCCGGGTCGAGAAGAAGGAAGTTCGAGGTCGGTGGTGTTTGGCACCGACTCTCCGGGGTTGGCCTTCCAATGTCGCTGGTGGCACTGGGGAAGGGGAAGCTAGCCACGGAACTGCGGCTCGTGCCGGCTTCTTGGATGTCCCAGAGGTTGGTAGTCTCGCGTATTTGGCCATGGTTGTTCGAGGAAAAGGTCTTCATCCGTTGGGTATTGGTCACTTCGCTTTCAAGCCGACCAGAGGTGACGAGACACTTTCGGACGACGAGCCGCCTGAAACGGTCTGTCCGGGCACCTCATCTTGATGTGTTGGGCTCATGAGGGGCCCGGCTGAGCCTGTCCGGAACTCTGGCCTTCCAAGCTGCGAACGATTTAAAGCTTTGATAATTCGCGGTTCGAGGCAACCTTGTCATCATACTGATCGGCGTCTCGACGAACCCCGTGTATTTCGGATCAAAAAGGCAAAGATGGTGACAAGCACACGGCGCTCGCGCTTTTTGATGAATTGCGGTGGGCCTTCGCATTGTTCACGCCATAGGTCCACCAAAGAAGTTTCCCGTCGCCTTCTTCCCGCTGCTCCTCCGTCTGGGTCGTGCCGCCGCCCCCATCGGGGCGATGGCCTGGCCGCCGGTGCTGCTACTATTACTGTACCCGATCCCTCCCCCACGAGCACCCTCAAGAACGTTGTCGAGACGAGCCTGTATACGGTCGCGGTACACCCACCCCAGACACACACCCGCCCCCGGGCCGAGGATCGCGGACCACGCGAGCGTGACCCACGCGGCTCGCTGGCCGGCCTCGGCGGAGATCCAGTATGTGTAGGTGACAAAGAGGATCACGTGGTCGATCTCGAGGAGCAGACAGGCGGCGCGGGTCAGCGGCTCAGCCCGGTCGTCGTCTTGGCCCATGAGGAGATCCGCCACGAGCATGATGTGCGCGACGGTCGAGTAGATGACGGGCGCGGCGTAGACGAGCGCCGACGGGCTCACAAGGCTTCGGAAGAGCCCCGGGTCGAGGCGGCCAAGGAGCGCGCGGGAGAGGCGGCGGGCGAGGGAGACCCAGACGGGGAAGACGAGCCAGAGCACGATGATGGTGGGCGAGTCGTGGTAGATGAGCATCAGGGTGGAAGGGAGGAGGAGGCCGAGGGCGACGCTCAGGGCGACGGCGAGGGTTTCTGCTGCGCCCAGCTCCCTAGTACGGGTCCCGAGAGGTCGTCTGCGGGCGCGCCGGGCTGAGGAGTGCTGCAGAAACGCCGGGACGATGATAGCCTGCCAGGCCATGGCGCCGAGGACGAGTTGATAGAGGAGCCATGGCACTGTCAGGTTCTTGATGACTTTGACGGACAGACTATCCTCAATCCACGTCTCCTTGCTTCTCTCTACCGAGCTCGTCTGAACGTGGACGGTGCTGGTCTTCTCACCGCCATCTTCGCTCCCGCCCGCACCAGGGTCTGATTTTCCTCGACCCTTGTCTCGCTCGGCCCCGACTCGTGAGCCTTCGACCGCTGTAGTCGTGGCTAGGCCGGCCAGAAAGGCGACGATGACGGCCTGCACTAGTCCCGAGCGAGTGGAAGCGAGGGCGGTCTTGAAAAAGAGCACTGCGAAGCAGACTGGTGTCGGTACAGAGACGCCAGGAAAGGGCTGGAAGATCCCGGCGGAACACTGAGTCCAGAGGGAAGGGAGGTTGGTGAGCACCAAGGTGCTGACGAAGGCAATAGCTGTGATTACGACTAGGCCACAGAGAGGCCATTTGTGGATGGCCAGGGCTCGCGACGACATCTTGCCGGTGACGGCCCTCGAATTGGCAACTCGAGTGAAAACGAAGCTGTCTCACCCACGAAGTCTGGAGTGGCAGCAATAATCTACCTTTTGAAGGCCCGCCACGGGGCCATGACCCCTCCTTGACCCACAAGCAGGGCGTTCCCATTGTCAGGTGTGCCGAGAAGGCTGCCCGTCGTGCGTGGCCACTTTCGCTCCATCCCGCGGTCAAAGGGACGAAGCCATTGACGGAAGGGCGCCCGTGTTCAGCAAGCCGCGGCGGAAGGACAATGCGCCGGGGGGGGGGGGCGCCTTCTGCAGTCCGTTTTGAGACGCCACTGTGGGGAGAAGGCTCAAGCCGCTTGTTCACGCGGCTGACACCGGCCAGTGTGCAGGCTTCACGTGTGCACTCTCTCGCAGATGAGTGCGACGGTAGCTGCACTTCTGTTGTTGCTGTCACTGTTGGTATCGTCGTTGGGAAGAGGCCTAGACTCAACCACGGCCAGCAAACTCCCCAAGTTTTGTCATGGCTGGCGCCTATGTTACTGCTCTGAATGCTCGGAGGTCTATTCGTTAATGGATGCCCTGCCGTCTTCCAGTCGGGGCTTCTGCAGAAAATCAGCAGGTCACACTTCCAAGGTTTCTGGTCTTACGCATCGTTAAGCACAATGTTCCATTCACAACTCAAACCCCTGGAAAGTTTCCGACAAGGCTGTATGATTTTCCAGGTTCTTGGCGCAAATGTCCTCAGGCCCGGATAGACTACATGACAGCTGCTTCTTTGGCATACCTTATGTATAGTCTAACAGCAAGCGGGAGACATACCATTCTCAAGCTCAATCTCAGAGGATCCTGGTTGGAGACACCGCGGCAGTTGCTGGTCATTCTTTGCCTTGGCTCAATTATTGCTGCCAGGCGCCTCGGCGACGGCTTTCACGCTGACCATCAGAATTGGCGGTACCAGAAATCGCCTACCTAGGTAGATGTTATCGCCTCTCTTGCGCGATAGACGCATGTCCGCATAGGCGTCACAACCGGAGAGCACAGCTTGATCATTGCTGGAGTTGTACTGTACTCGCCGATTCCACGGCTCGAATTTGTTGTTCGATCAAATCCTCCGCATGCATCAAGAGAGCTCTCTGCAGCATAGTGCAACGTGTTGAGACAATTTGTAGATTTATTCGTGTTGGAGCATCCAACAAACTACCTAGGTACACGCAATCAGTTCGATGAGAACCTTGGAAGACTTATATCGACGTAGCTGCTGTGGCGAACTGTACACATGCACATCTTTACCCCAGCCGTGTAGAAATGCCCGCCCGTATTTGTCAAGATGGCTCGGATATTTACAAAGCCCACGTGGACCTTGGACAAATGCCTCAAGAGTCATCATTTCGAATTGGATGCTCGACTCTATGCAATCACGTCTTGTGCGTATAGCACATGGCGTCCCCAGAAACAACCAGAGGCAGTACTCAAGTACACGAAGGAGAGTAATGGGGATGCATACATGCCCAACAGTATATGGGTGACTGTGTTACGTCCGAACCAAGCTAGGCGTCCCGTACATGGTTAGTATCTTCAAATACCGGGGTAACAACAAAGGGGATAGGTGGGGTCTCCAGGCTCCTAAATCCCTATGCCTAAGTAGGTAGCCTTGGATGCGTAGATCCGGAGGCGAGCCTACCGAGCAGGGAAGAGCCATGAGTTTTAACTACCTCCTAGGTATCTCAAACATGCAATTTCATCAGAGGCGTCAAGCGTACCACATGTTGGTGGTCGATATGCCCAGACAAAAATCTGGAACAGACGAACATTTGAATCTTGCATTGATCCCCACAGCCCGCCCGCTACTCCTAGGCCCCCGTCTAGCCTTTGTTCTAACCAACGCAACCGTAAGCCCAGATCTGCAAGCAGCACTGTAAATTTGCACGTTTACCGTTCAGGAATAGATGCGCCTGTCTACATAGATGCGGCTGTCTATCTAAAGAATCATCGCTGGGCAAGGAGGCCGAGATGAACTTCATGATTTTTTCTGTTGCGTCATTGGAGTGATGATGGAGTGAAACTTCTAATTTGGACTTCAAAGCAGCGCAGTCGAGGACGACTGTGTAACAACAGCGACTTGTTCTTAGCTCATACAAGGTGAAGAAGTCGTCGCCTGTACAGGAATAGTCTCCCGAGCTCGCTGTGGCCGCTAGCCCATCAGATCTGTGACGCGACTGCGCGCCACTTCAGTTGAGGAACCCCTGCAATGACGTGGATAAATTCTCTTGTGTTCAGGCCTCGAGAGCTGAATCCGTGTTTTCTCTTTGTGCTATTCCCTACATTCGTTTGAGCAATCTTCTTTAATGATATCGGAGATGGCCAAAACCGACTGGAAGCGACGGTCTGCGGCCACTCGTGCGCACCACGACGGTCACATCAGCTCTATCCAGAGTCATCTAATCGCAGCTTCAGGCGAATTCGTCGGCACATTCTTCTTTCTATGGATGGGCTACTCCGGGCAGCTCATGGTGCTGACCCAGGTGTCAGGCCTAGCAATCGTGGGGGGCGCGAGCAGCGAAACGATCGTTTTCATCTCTATCATCTACAGCTTCTCTCTTCTGGTGAACGCATGGGCATTCTACAGGATATCCGGCGGACTCTTCAATCCAGCAGTACGTAGTGTGGTCCGAGGATCGACCAAGGCGATGATGCAAAATACTGACGCAAGCAAAGGTCGCATTGGGTTTGAGCCTTGGTGGCCAACTCCCGTGGCTTCGAACCTTGTTCTTGGTACCAGCGCAGCTCCTGGCGTCAATGGTGGCCGGAGGACTTGTGAAAGCAATGTTCTACAATCCAAATCTCATTGGGAATGTCAATACCATTCTAGCATCAGACACCTCGATTGCCCAAGGATTGTTCATTGAAATGTTCTTGACGGCCGAGCTGGTATTCGTCATCCTGATGCTTGCAGCAGAGAAATCGAAGGATACATTTTTGGCCCCCATCGGAATCGGTCTGGCCTTGTTCGTGGCTGAGTTGAGTGGTACGTCAAATACGCGGCTGGCCCATGCATAGGTACACAACTAACAAGGCCCTGCAGGAGTCTATTTCACAGGCGGCTCACTGAACCCAGCACGGTCGTTCGGGTGTGCTGTTGCTTCCAGATCCTTTCCAGACTACCACTGGATATATTGGCTGGGACCGGCTCTTGGAGCAGCCTTGGCGGCTATGTACTACCGTTTTGTCAAATGGGCACACTACGAAGAAGTCAATCCGGGTCAAGATAGCGCCGGAAGTGATGTTGATGAGCCAGAAGCTTAGCTTGTTGGAACACACATCAGGCTCACAGTAACATTTGAAGGAGCAAGTGTCTTGTTTCAAGTCGATCCCTCGAGAGATTGTTGTCCCTGGGCTCGATGTTGTGTGGTCACTGGTATTGTCACAGGCAGACTGAACGTTGCTGCAGCCTGCTGGGCATCTTCGTTTAGGAGCAAGGAAGTTCGAACCAACTACAAATTGTCGTACGCTATCACCGGAAGACAGCGGAGGTATTGACATATGCATGGAACCCAGTTCTGGCCGGAATCAAATAAAAGGCCACAGAGTGAGCGGGACGTCAGTCACGGATAACGCGCGGGACAACGCAAGCCTAGATACTTCCTTCTGCCATTCGAGAAGCAAAAGTGCTCGTTCACAAGAGGTAGTAATGTAGATACTGCAGCAGTCAAAATACCTGGAAACTTCAACACTTGGTCGGCACAGGGTTTGATTCTCGCCAATTGTGGTGTTCAAGAATAAGTGCACATGCAGGACATGAGACTGAATGGCTCGTCCCATGGATCTTGCGGCCGGTCAAGCAGACGTATCAAAGTCAATTATACACACGAATAATAGTGAATCACCTACCTCGATACATGTGCGCAACAAAAGCATTTTGAATCCAAGTTGCAAAGGGTTCATGCACATCATGATAATTCTGGCGCCGTGGGCTCTGCTGGCCAACCGTACTACCTAGGTATCTTGTAATCCGTGTCCATAGGTATGGTACAAGTCTCCATCTCTATGCAACCAGGGCTTCTACAAGCAGAGCTGTTATTTAATCGCCAAGTATTCGAGAATGATGAAGTTTGCATTTGTGCTGACATATGTACCACTGCATCGTTACACAACAGGACTTCTACGTGGACAATAGACAGACCAACAGATATAGACGGGTTACATTCGCCTCTGCATGTTTTGATTGCAAAGATAGCGTTCCATCATTAGAACGGGGCTGCGTACACGGGTGCTAAGGCTAGGTATCGCAGAATACATATGGAACACTTCTACGAACAAAATTCGCCATATAATTGTCCCACCCTAATATATTCCATCATTCCAGCTTATCACGATGCCTTGAAGCATTGATGCCCGATCGATCAGTGCTGCTGCCTATTACCATCCGCATACTCAGTGCCCACGCTCACAGGGATACATGTACGTGTTCCTGTGCTCTCAAAGGCAACAATGCAATTGAAGTCACCAATGATGACCCTAGTCATGCTGACACCGACGTCGTGCTCCGAGGTGCCGGACAAAATGCGCCCAAACCTAGCATAAAAAGCAGAAGATCTCAGTTCCTCAAAGCTGACAGTGGCCACTGCAACGTTTTCGGGCGAACACGACGCACTTCGGTCATGACCGCCCGGCGCTTCCCGGAAGGGTGTGATCACGGGACATGTTCAAAAAACAATTGGCCTATGAACCATCGACAATGGTTTCAAGGGTGTGATTGGGACAATTTGCGGGTGAAATGAATGCATTCGCTATTGGCGCTTTGAGGATGTAGAGAAGGGTGTGGGTGTTCGGTGCCTTCGCACCGGTCCACGGGTGTGCCTACCGCCCTTCCCGGATGCGTCTGTTCATGTTCTGGTCAGTGTGAAATTTAGCATCGGTCTGCACAGGGAATTTCGACTCGATGGTGCCTGACAGTGACTGTAAGTCGGGCACCGATACATGCTCCCGACCTGCATTGTGCGAGCCCCGTGCCTTCACCAGGCAAATGGCTGGCTTATGTTGCCTCCCACCCCGACTTCGTGAGTGGTCCTCCGTCTGTTCGCGGCAACCTCGGAACCTTGATCCCCCGATGGAATTGCTGACGCAAAACGGTGACAAGGGGGGATGAAATCAAGGCCGCTCCCGGTCAGGCCATCAACACCACGCGTGGTATCTCACGATGACTGTCGACTCAGTACGACCAAGCTAGTGGCTACGCATTCACATGATTGGCTTGGCACGTGTCGATCGAAAGTTTCCCTGCTAAATTTAGAGGCTCAAAATTGTTCCAGGGAAGTTGCGTCAGACTCACGCAAGAACTTGATCATGGTGTTTTGAGGGTGTAGAATGACACGACCCGAGCCGGTGAGTTTCCAACTTTGGGGAGTACACTTGAAGAGGTCATGAAAATGTCAGATCGGTGACACCTCAGGCATGTGGCTTCACTCCGCTGGTCCAAAAGGTGATCACCATCATCCCTGAGCCGGTGAGCGATGCGGCTCTGCTGAGTCTTTTGGGCAGGGACAGATATCGTCGAGAACGGCTCCCAGTCGTCGAATGAAATATAGATCACGGAGCCCCACGGACGCTCTTATATCGCTCTCTGAAATCACATTAAAATTTCCAGGAGACGTTCAGGGTGAAGTTTTCTACGATAGGACTCAAAATGGGTCACTCAAGCAAAGAAATATATTCGCACCCTTCCAGTTCAGGTCATCATAGATACAAAGACGACCCGCGCAGACATGCAACTTCCTCGATTCCTCGCTCACTCCCTCAACACAGCTTCAGCTTTCTCTTCGTTGTTAATACACTGCTGCTCAGTGATCTCTACAAGTATGCCGAGAGCCACCTGGATAGATGGGGTATCATGCTGCCGCCGACGAGAATGGGACACTTTGACGGAGAGGAGGTCAGTCCCGTGTTTCGATACCAGGACGGGCGAGTCACCGTAGTGTCAAGGCGACATCACAGCTGGCATCGTGCTCGAGGCCTAAACGGAGGTGTTGTTTCTGGCTGGGAACCAGAGCCGGGCTCCGTGGTCTCCGCGAATCAGTACCTCCCAAGTTATGCTACTTACACCCTTGTCCGCGGCTGTCAATTCAGGCCTCTGTTATTTATGGGTCGAGACGCAACCGTCCACGACGTCGACGAGGCATCCATCGAGACAAGTGGGTCAGACCTCGGGAGTCTCCCGTCACACCAAGGCTCTGAGGTTTTTGTGGCACTGACTGACTGCTGGCAGCGTATTTCCCTTTGAGCTTCTCCAGACGTGCAGAAAGCCCGGGTGTCAGTATGGCCGGTGCCTCTGCGAACCTCTATGTTGCTGGGCGGCAGGCAGCTTGGGTCGGCAGGCTGGTTCCCAACTCGTACAGAAATCCTCTCTCCACGGCTTCACATTCGACAGGCCTGGCAGGATCACTCCCAATAATTATTGGACTTATGTAGGCTGCACGAAGGCTCTTTCGTCTCATCGGCGTGACGAGGCGCTACTAATGAGGATGTTACTGTAGGGCCCTTTCACAACGGGTAAATCATGAGACGGATGCTTTCACCCAGCCCATGTGGAACAATGGAGCATGGAGCGGACCAACATGGACATTCGACAGTAAGTAAAGAATCTAACTTCTTCAACCTGCGACTCCACCAATTCTGGTTAAATCGAAATTTTTTTTTTTTTCCTTTTGTTGTTTTAATAATGATACGTGAGGGCTCATAAATGCTCAACAGGGCCCCAGCCGGGCCCCAGCGATCCACCACGCATGGTGATCGTTCACATATGCTGTGATACATACCACAGTGGCCACGAGTCTACAGTCCCTTTGATTCAGAGATTTGCAGACGAGGACATTGTTGTCAGAGGTTGAACGATCTTCATCCCGTGAGTGATTTTTCTCAAAGATGCTCTCGCCGGAACGAGCTATTCTGACGTGTGAAAAACAGGTCCATTGCGTAAGAAAGGACTGGGCAGCCAGTGCCTTTCTTGCTGCCCAGGGGCAGAGACGGTTGGCAAGCCAGACCGCACATAACTGAAAAACAACAGTCCGCACTGCTTGTGGGAACAGTACCTAGGTAGACGTAGCTGCTTGGGAACCAAGGATGTGATGCTGATCCAGCCGCTTGATTGAAGATGAATTCGGAATCCGTCCCCTGCTCGATTTCGTGATGTGCTCGGTGTTTTTCAAATTCTTTATACGGTATCTTCAGCTTATTTTTCGGGTGGTCTCGAGCAGCGGTAGTGCAACGCACCGCCATGTGTTCTCTCGAGTGACACATGACACTATATTCCAGGAGGCTGCGTCAGCAGCGCTGGACCACTCACCACACGACGGTATCCTGACCAGAGTAGTGATATAGAACGGTCCGAATGAAAATGGAATGTCATTCATAGCTTACGAGAGAGTCATCCTCGTCGAATGAGATTGCAAACCTGACCATACATGTCCATCAAGAGAGCGTCCAAGGACCAACCGTCCTCAACATCATGCCACATGCCACACATGCCGATCCAGCTTCCGAGTGCTAATCAAAGGAACGAATGACAGATCGACGCTCGCGAACCCAAACAAGGGCCTCCTGGAGAAGCAGACCAATCTTCCTCGCGTATCTACATCATCTCGCCCACCCTCGCACCACCGTACCCAGCCCAATCCTCCCTTTCGAAGAAACCAAACACCAGATCGTAGTCATCAAATTGGTGCACGATCCGGTCCACCCGCCGATACCCAGCAATAGCCTCCGTGCGCGACTTGCGCAGGCTATACGGGTCAGAAGTGCGAGGCGCGCCAAAGCCCTTGGCCTCGAACAAGGTGACGATGAATCTTCCGGGCTTGAAGATGCCCACAACATGCTCAATGACTTCACCGGTTTCGCGGCCGTTCTGACCTCCAGGAACGTTTGTCTCGAACGAAGCAAAGCTGCAGTTTGGCTCGGGCGTGACGTGCACGGTAAAGTAGTGCGTAGCCCCAGCAGTCTTGGCTCCGTATTCAGTGTCCTGCACAGGAGCAGGGATGACAGCGTTGGCCGAGAAACCGCAGGGCCAGAAGAGATAGGCGTCGATCCGCGCGTCGGGATACTTGGTGGACGGATAGACCTCAGAAAGGCCGCACGTATCGGAAACCACAGTGCCGAGAGCGTGGCCCTCGGTGGTGAGCTGCTCGATGTCCGTCATCGGGGTCTGAAGACCGTCCGGGCCAGAGCCATTATTGTCGAACACGTCGAAAGGATCCTCGCCCTTGTCAATAGAGCTGACGCTGGATGTCCCGTTGGCTTCGGAGATGTCACCTAGGTTGTCCACGGCAGACTGTCTCGCCTCGCACGCCTGCACAGGAACCCGCTCGCGCGCGACCGCACTCGCGTGAGAGAGGTAGAACTGTTTGGCGTTTTCGGGATCAAGATCCGTCATGAGGATCTCCAGTGTCTCGTCTGGGGCGTCACTGCTGGCTTGAATCTGCGGGAAGGAGGACATGAGCCCAGTTGGGATCTTTGCAGATCGGCGGGTAGGGCTAATGGTCCTCTTCTCGCTATCGGGAGTACGTGGCGGGGTCAGCTCGCTGGTAGGCGTGGTAATGTAGAGATACCAGTGGTCTCCATTCATCTTGCCCACCAGGTAGGCACTACCATTGTCGAAAAGTGTGTCCAGGAATTTGTACTCATCGGACCAGCTGCGGTGGGGCCCATGCTGCTTGTCGGGAAATAGAAAGTTCTTGCGACTGTAGAAGACGCGGTATGGAGAGGCCAGCGCATTCTCATCCTTGAGGTCTTGGGCAATGTGGAATGGGAACCCGGCGTCGACAGCAGCGATGCGCAAGAGGCGCCGCAGGCCGAGCAGCAGAGTCGTAGTTCCGCATGTCTTCAAAATGAGCTTGTGAGGAAAGACGAACATGCTTGACTCGGACAGGAGGTAGGCGTCCATGTGGTCAGATGAGACGACGGACAGAACCTTGCAATGGACAAGATCCAGCATGCCCTCCCAAGTCTTGGAAGGGACGCACAAGAGCCCATTTTGCTTGGCTCCCAGAGGAAGCGCGGAGGGGCTCGGGGCAAACCAGACCTCCAGCAGCTTCTCCGGGCCCTCAAACGCGTTGCTCGAGTCTAGATCTGCGGCCACATCATGATTGATAGTCAGATGAGGTGTACCCTCAGATGTCGACAAGACAATATTGGTGGCGACTTCAAGATCAACCATATCCGTTTGGCTCTGCCGAGTAGCGAGGTTGGCTATGACGAGCAGGGCACGATTGTACGGGGGAATCGGTCGACGTGGAGCGGTCGGTGGTCACGCGGTGGGTTGTCGAGTCGGGCGCGCAGAAGGAAGAGGGATTTCTTCCGCGGGACACTAACTGCCAGCTCAAACAGACCTTGCGGTGTCCGTTTGAGAGGGTAGGCCCACAGGATGGTGGTTTCTTGCGTGTGCTGGCGGAGCCAGCTACAATATGTCGATGGTGGTTATTCTCAACGTCTCCGGAGGGACGTTAGGGGGGTCGAGCAGGAAGGGGGAGAATGAAGACCTGCGACGACGGAATGGTGGGCTGTCTTGGTGTCGAGTATTCGGGGTTTGGGGCTTGCGCCGACACCCGTGGTGGAGTATCGGTGGGTGGTCAATTAGAGTGGTTGGACAGAGTTCGGATGCTCATCGGCAGAGTATCTGCAACCTGCGTGTCGGACGTGAGGTGATGATTCAGTGAGTTTGGTGAGTCGTGAAGGAAGAAGGGCGTTGTTGGTGAAGTTGTCGGGAAGGAGTCAGAATTTTTTCGAGGGACAGCTACATGGTACCTGACAGCTGCCCAACGTCAGTCACACTGGTGGCCCCGGTACTTGGCCCTATGGTGGGGCTCTCCAAATGGGATTTAGAACGCGATCCAGGCCAATTACGTCGATCATGGGAGACTCCAGGGCCGCGTGGTCGGCCCTAAACCTTAAGTCGGCTAAGGCGGCGGTGTAAGACACATGCAACCTTGTCTCCACCAGGGGCTTTTCTTTCAATGTTGTGTGCGGGGGATCTCGATGGCTTTGCGGGTTACGCATACTCCGTATTCGCTTATCATTGGTAGCACGGTTGGGTTGACGAAGGTTTGTTATGGTGCCTTGAAGACAGTCATAAAAGGAAGACCGCCTTTGCTTAGCATGGCAAGTCGGCCACGGAAGACACTGGCACTGGCACCAGCAGTGACTGACTTGACTGACTGATGACTGACCGACCTGTGACCTGATCTGGTCAAGTCATTCGCGACTTACAGCAGCTCATGACCACCCGTGCATAGCGTAGCGCAACATTGTTGTTTCCGGTCATCACCACCTCACAGTTGGCAGTCGATCCCCCGAAGGAAGCTGTGACGCCACGTGTCGACCAAAACTCAAAGACCATCGGGCGGCGATGCAGCAAAGCGGATATGCGACGTGCAGGAACTACTCAGCAGACGCAATGACATGTATCCGGCGGATGGTATGTTAAAACAAACGTTGGCGGGAGGATCGCCCTGTCTCACACATCCGTTGTCTGCACCGTTCCGACAACACCCTCCGTGATCGACTTGTAGACCGGGCAAAGAGAGCAATGCTGGTACTTGGACACCAACAGCTCGTCATCCTCACTCGTTCCGTTGGCCTGTTCCGTGGGTGCCTGGACCGTTTGGGTCCCATTCGTACCAGTGGACATGTCCTGCCCCAGCAAGACCGTGCCTTCGGGATATACGGGTCGTCTTCCTTTGGAGATCATGATGGAGAATTGGGGGTCGATGGGTACGCTGCCCAGGAATTTGACTCCAAAATCCTGCGCCAGGATCTGGCCGCCACCCTTGCTGAACAAATAGGTGCATTCAGAGCAGTTGGGACATACGAAGCCGCTCATATTTTCGACGATTCCAATGACCTTGATGCCAGTCTTCTTGCAGAAATCCAGCTCTTTGCGCACATCCGAGGTAGCGACAGCCTGGGGCGTGGTCACCATGACGGCGCCGGCCATTTGCTCTTGTGCTGCGAACTGCAGCAGGTACTCGACGACTGATATGTGCTCGTCACTCGTCCCCGGTGGTGTGTCGATCAAGAGGTAGTCGGTCTCGCCCCATGCGACGTCGGTGAGGAACTGCTTGATCATCGCCGTCTTCTTGGGTCCGCGCCAGACAACGGAGTCGCCTGGCCTGACGAGAAAGCCAAGGCTCATAATTCGGAGAGAACCCAGGCCCTTTGAGGAATCGGCATCGTGGATGTTGACGGGAAGCCAGCCTTCTGGGCCTTGTGTGATGCGACCTTCGTCGGCGACTCGGAACATGTGTGGGATGTTGGGCCCGGTCAGGTCGATATCGAGGACGCCGACAGAGTGGCCAGCCAGGGAGAGGGAGAGGGCGAGTTGAGTGGTAACGGAGGATTTACCTACGCCGCCCTTGCCCGAGAGGACCTATTCGGCAGTGCTTGGTCAGAGGAGTGGCCAGTCTATAAGTCGCGTTTGGGGGAGGCGGGTTGTCATGCTTACAAGAACAATGTGCTTGACTTTCGACAGCGACATGATGCCGTTCTGGTGATTTTACTTCGGCAAAGGAAGCTGAGTGCCGTCACATCAAGTCACGTCAGTCACAGAGGAATGCGAGTAGTCAAAGCAATCTTTTTGTGCCGCCATGTCGTGTGGAAGAAAACGACGGTAGTTGGTTCAAAATGTTTTGTCATCGACGACTTTTCGGCCGTAGCTTTCGGAGGAGAATCGGCGGCTGATAAAGCGCGAGGAGATAAGCGCTGCAGGTCCAGTATCCGTGCAACACTTGCTGTGTGTGTAACCTGGCACTTGGCTTACATCCGCACAGTAGCACCACACCGTAACGATGTCGAGTGGGGGAAGTCAGGGACATCTTGGGTCAATTTGGCGGCCCTGCAGGTGCAATAGCAGGGATGGGGGCCCCTGAGGGCCCCTGCATCCCGCTGGAGACAGTGTAATTGGAGCTCTCGACTGGAATTTGAATGGACGAAAGGGTACTGCTGTCGGAAGCCACGACCGGATGAGATGCTGAGATGGCCCACGGGACAAGTCAATCTGTAAGTATAAATAATTGCACAAGTACCTTGATATGCAACTTTCTTACTTAGAGAATTAGAATCCAACCTAAATCATGAAGGAATCGGGGGGAACTGCTTTGCCTTTTCGGCAGTATCAAAAAAGCGGAATCTCAAACCGTCGCTGACGTTTCTTGTTGCTGACCGAGGGCCGAGCAGCTGGGGTTTCCAGCTTGGCCGCCAACCCTTGGCCTGCCCTGTGCTTTGCGTGCTTTGCTTCAAGTTCCAGCCCTTTCCCTTGCCTCATCCAACGTCGACATCCGCACCACGTCCTGTACTGGACCCATTCACCACCCCACCCGCGACCATTCTCAATCACTTTTCTACCAACCACGCTCCTCATCTGGGACACGACTGCACCTATTCTTTGGGCACGTTCATTGGAATCTGAGATCCCTACGTCAACGTACAGATCTGCTGGTTTCTGAAGTCGCCATAACAACATCGAATCCTTCCAACGAAGCCGGCCGCGCTTTCGTTCCAGCCACCACTTTCGAAGCAGGGCTCGAACTGACTCGCCTTGACAGTCACGGCGCACCATCAAAGACAGTCAATGATCTCGTTATAGCATTCAACACCATGAGAAGCCCTTCTCTCAAGCATGGACGATCCGTGGGGCTCCCCTTGGACCACAACCGATTCGAATCCCGCCCTTGAGCCTCTTCCTCGTGCTTCCACCAACCTCGAGCTGCCCGGGCGCACCCTCCACAGAAATCGATCATCATCTAGCATATCCCCTTGGGCAGTGGAAGATGACGTGCTCAACGGCTGGGCAGCACCGGAGCCAGGCCTGGCCTTGCCGCCGACTGCTGCCACCTCCAATCCTGCCTGGTCCGGATGGGGAGGAGAACGCGGGCTGAACTCAAGCCAGACTTCTCTGCCGGCTATGACAAGAGAGGCTAGTCTCAGCCTGCCCAGCCCTACTGTCTGGCCCTCGACTACATCGCTAGCACCACCAGAGGGCAGGTCACTATCTCGACGGAGTAGTGCCCGCTCTCTTTCCCGCCAACCGTCCCCCGATCCTTGGGCCACCGAGTTTTCGCAAAACCACATCAATCTCCCAGCCGCAGTCCACATCTCGGCCGAGCAAGCCGAATTTTCTGCGCTGACACCTCACGACGAAGTTGAAGAACAGAAGGATCAACTCGGAACCGAGAAGGATGGTGGAAGTCCTGATGCTAAGATACGGGATGGCCCCATCAGAGATCTAGATGCTACGCCTGTGCCTGAGCCAGACGCTGGCGATGTCGTAGAGTGTGTCGAGGACAAAGAGCAGAAGAACGGCAAGCACCAGGAAGAGGAGCGTCCGGAGTCTCCCAGCATCTCGAGGCACTCTTCCATATCAAACGATAGTCACCCCGAGGAAAGGTTGGATTCACCGATTACCTCGATGGATGAGGACTGCAAAGACCGCCCTACAGTGTCGCGAAGGTCTTCAACCAAAGTGCAGGAGTTGGTGGACAAATTTGATGGCTTGACCAAAAACACGGACGACTCGCTTTTGGCACCTTTGGCAAGTGATGAACGGCGGCGGAGTGCAAGCCGATCCGTGAGTATCCGGAGTGCCAGGACCGACACAACTAGCGATTTTGGCGATTTCGAAGACGCCGAGGAGTCTGAAAGTGGCAATCTGTCGAGACGGCCTTCATTGGCAGGACCACCACGACCGCTGACCTCGAGCTCGCGAACAGGTCGCCTGCGAGCTGCTTCGAAATCGTCACTGCGCAAAGCGGCCTTGGAACCTGCAACAACTGCTATTACAAGCCCAATACGCGAAGAAGACCCGATGCGGTTTAAAGACCCACGCGCCAAATTCGGTCCGGTCAGCTACAATGCAGACCTGGAGCTCGTGGACAAGCTTTTTGACGTAGCGAGATTGGACGATGAACAGCCCAACGCCAAAGACTATAGTCTTGATGCTGTTGATGGTATCATCAAAGACAGCTTCACCACCGTCTCAGAGCGGAAAACATGGTATCGAATATCCCGTCCCGGCACAATGCGCAAACACGATATGGGAGACGATGACAACTACCGTCGTGTTACCTGGGTTGGCTCAAAGGTGAGGGAGGAGACCAGCAAGATCGTTCGTCGCTGGATGGAAGAGGGCTCATACGTTGGTCGACCGACCAAGGGACGTCGCTTCATGGCTAAGGGCGGAGCGTTTAATTGGGATGCACAAGATGCCAAAACAGAGCCATTATCGTTTGATGAGATTTTTGGCAAAAGGAAGAGCGTGCAGACCCCCAAGCCTGCAGCTTCCCAAGCCTCACGACCTCTCTCGCTTCAGACACTGCCGACGGCGTCTGCTCACTCTAGGAATACCTCAGCCAGCATCAAGAGCCTGCCACTGCGGTCACCATTGGGTATTCCCGCCCCACCTCCGGGACCTGCCTTCGGATGGAGCACAGGTGCTAGTGGTTCACTGACGCCTGCTTCACCACGACCATCCAGCGACCATCCCAGGCAGTCTCTTGAGGTCAGCCCGATTAGGTCTGGACATAGCAGAGCCACCAGCATCCAAGAACCCGAGAGCCGAAGCTCCTTGCACCTCGCACCGCCTCCTGCTGCGCCCCCGCCTCAATCGCTGATGCCCCGAAACACGGCGGTGCTCGCCGTCAAAGAAGATGAAGACGAAGGCGAAGACGAAGGCGAAGACGAGGAGTGGGGCGAGATGATCGCTTCTCCGGCCACGGATAGTCGTCCTATGAGCGCGCTGTTTGGCGGCAGTATGAATGGTTCAAGCACCAGTCTGACTTTCGCGGATCCAGGAGCGTCTGTTCCGCTCACGGATACAAACGCCGCTTCCGATGTCACGCCAATGAATGCCGAACCTGTGCCGAAGGACAGCCTGAGTATTTCGACCGCGCCTTCCGCCCCTTCCACTGATATCTGGGATTTCTCTGCATTCGACAGCGCACTTGCTGCTCCCGCTCTTCCACCAACCACGACGTCCAAGCCGGAGTTCACTTTTGACACGCCGATACCGTCACCAACATCTTCAATACCGTCACGGACTGGGTCTCCAGCGTCGTTCCAACTTCCAAAGCCCCCAACGCCAACTGTCCCTTCCTGCAATGGATCACCTACTTCATTCCGAGTGGTTAAGCCACCTACTCCAGCGATCCCGTCACGCACTGGATCACCAACTTCATTTCAGACGGCTCGACCATCCACACCATGTGCGCCTGCTAGGCCCCATCATACGCCAAAGTCCTCACTTAGCCTGGTGAGACCATCGCCGTTACATAATGTCATTACCCCAAAAATTGCCTCACCCGACACAACTATCATGACCAAACCGCCGGCCAAAACCGTCAGCTTCGCCAAAGATGACGACGAAGACGTGGACGTGGACGAGCCGGCCGTCAGGCAGGTCGTATGTGGCCTGCCTGACCTTTCATACATGCTGCGCTGAAGAGCAACAAGCCCAGTCTATACTGAGATATTGAAGATACACGAGGCACGTATACTTCATCAACGTTGGATATGACAAACTGGAGTCTGTCTTTGCATTGCCCACGGCGTTCGATTAGGTTCCAAGGTTTGTACACAAAATGCATATCCACTATACAGTATCTAGGTAACGGAAGCGGAATATCAAGCTCGAGGTTTTTTGGCAGAACTCCAAAACGAGAACCCTGCGACTAGTTAACCCATTGAGAAGCCAGCGGGAATCAATCTGTTGCCACTGTCCATTGCTTTATGATCAAAGCATCAGTTATGTTTCACACGAAAAGGTCTACAACCGCAGGCTCCGGTACTCGACCTCAAAATTTTGTAGTCTTTCAACTGACCTCGGGAGGCCTATTCACGGAGAGCCCTGCCGTTGCATCGATGCCGGATGTCGGTCGGTGTTGCGCTTCTAGACATTTCCAGGCGGTGGGTCATTGCTGCGGCTCTGCGAGTTTCCATGATCATCTTGGCAACATCGCGGGTACGACCTAGCAACTTCGAACCTTATATGATTGTTGTCTGACTGGTCGACTATTTATTTTAGATTCTCATGCGCCAGTAAACTTTATCCAGCTAGATCGCCCTCTTTGCAATGCCTTTTCGCCTGCTACTGGACTAGGTGAGCACCTGAGATTCTTATTTCTTCTGCCAACACAGGCTATCCGGCGCTCAGTTCACTTTGGTGCCTCATATTTCGGCCGGGTCGCACGCTCACCAAGTCGGACATGTCTTTGGCTCAGCGCCGCACGACTTTAGACGATATCGACACCCTGCCCCTGACGATCCCGGAAAATGTCATACTAGACGACAACGAGACAGCGGACAGGACCACCAATGGTCGTCTGCCCACGGACGACATCCGTGCCCGCAGAGACTCGGCCGCCGGCCACAGAGCCAACATCGTCGGGATCCCGATCGAGGATGGCAAGGAGGTGTGGCAGGCGCTCAGCTACGATGCCTTTCAGGCCCCGCCGCCGGATTGGGTGCATTACGGGCCGTTTCCGTCTGAGGCTAGGGAGTATATTGCTGCGTATGAGGTCTCTACTGCCAGGAGGGTTGGTGAGTAAACCACATTTTCCTCCTGCTCCACCCGAGAACTTAGAAGAACAACGAGCCTAACTTGATGGTACAGGACAAATCATTTTCGCTGTGACAGCATGCGTTCTTGCCTCCGGGATAGTGTGCGGCTTCGCAGCACTCAAGCCGATCCTCATAGCAGAGGGCGTCTACCGATCGCTTTGCCCGGCGGACTGGCCTGGATCAAACGACAGTGAATCCCAAATTCCTTGCCCCGAGCAGGATATGCGACTCAATCTATTCTTCATCACGGCCTCCATCACTCTCAACGTCTCTACTGTGTTGGCTGGGTACGTTCTCGACAACCATGGGCGGCGAGTATGCTACCTCATGTCAGCACTGATCTTGTTCCTTGGAGCTAGCTGCATGAGTCTCGCATTCTCGCTGGGCGAAAAGCTGGTCTGGTTCGACGGATACATCACTGGCAATCTTCTCCTGGGCCTCGGCGGAACCTTCCTCTTCGTCTCATCCTACCAGCTCTCCAACGCCTTCCCGCGGCACTCGGGCCTCGTGGTGGCGCTCGTCACGGGCGCCTTCGACGCCAGCGCAGCGGTGTTTCTCTTCTACCGGCTCGCGTACGAGGCGACTCATCACGCCTTCAAGCCGGCGACCTTCTTCCTCATCTTCGCGCTGGCCGTGCCACCAACGATCGTGGCGGCCGAGCTCGCCCTCATGCCGAGAAGCGCATACACCACCAAGCGCGAGTACCAGGCCGCCATCGCGGCGGCGCAGGAACCGTCCGAGGACGTGCACGACTCTGACGAGGAGGTCTTCGCCGACAGGCCGCGCGAGGAGCTGCGGCGGGCGCGGCGGCGGCGGGCGTCGCTGCGCGAGTCCCGCCTCGAGGCCATCGAGACGGTGGCCGGCACCGCCTCGGAGCGGCGCGCGGCGCGGACGACGGCCAGGGAGCGCCAGGAGACCTCAGGCGTGTACGGCATCCTGCAGGCCCGGCCCGTGTCCGGACAGATGGCGACGCCGTGGTTCTGGCTGCTGCTGCTGATGACCGTGGTACAGATGACGCGCATGAACTACTTCATTGCCACGGTTCGCGCGCAGTACCGGTACATGCTCGACAGTGAGGAGTTGGCGGAGCGGGTCAACGGGCTGTTTGATGTCGCCCTCCCCATCGCCGGCGTGGTGACGACGCCCTTCATTGGGGTGCTGCTGAACGAGGTTCCTGTCTGGGGAACCTTATGCGTCTTGACGGTGCTGATCTGCGTGCTGGGCGTGATGAATTGTGTGGGGACACTCTGGGCGGGCTATCTCACTGTGTTGGCGTTTGTGCTCTACCGTCCATTATATTACTCGGCTGTCTCGTAAGTTTGTCTCCCTTACCACCACCCCGCCCACCCTCTTTCTAACCACATCCTCTCACTCTGAATCCCGATGCTGACTTGTCCGTTGGCTGCAGGGACTACGCCACAAAGGTCTTCGGCTTCGCCACGTTCGGCCGCATCTACGGCACGGTGATTTGCGTCTCCGGGGTGGGACAGTTCATCCAGCCGGCCCTCGACGCTCTCACCCACGGCCCGCTGGAGAACAATCCGGTGCCTGTCAATATAGCGTTCGCGGTCACGGGAACTGTGATCAGCACTGCTCTGACGCTGTTTGTGTACGTCAAGACGAGGGCTCATGGAGACAGACAAGACGATGGGTGTGAAGGGGAGAGATGCGGACTCCTTGGAGACAACAGGGACGGCAGGGAGTATGGGGCTGTTTAGGGGCGGGGTAGATTGAGATTTGCTCCGCATGAATTCGGGTTGGTTTCCTAGAGGAATCACGAGTGAGTGGTGTCTATATACAATTTTGGGTCACGAATCCTGAATTCGAAATGGTAGATGGTGTCACTTTGTCAGAGATGGGTCACCCCATCCTCTTGAGTAGGTGATCCTGCGGGGTAACGTCTTCATTATGACTACCTAGGTACGCTTCATCATGACAAAGATAGATCATTGATCTATGTTTGGTCACAACAGAGTCAGATGGTGTTCATCCACTACGCAGAAGCGGTGAGAACTTCTTGTATGTCTAGGCATTCGCTTGGTATGATTTTGCACGCATGTGGTGAGGTTTGTCGTGAATATCAGTCTCACTAGATATTAAATAATACAGGTAGGACGAAAGTTTCCACGTTCCCAAGCACTAGAGAGCCGTGGTAACTATTCGTGAGAGAGTCATCCTCCTCGTTTATAAGTATGTCATACAAGGTCCAAGATCGAAGCCCGGCTAAGATACGCGCCGCAGGCATCCTTGGAGCCGAGGACGGGCCTCCAGAATTTGCTTAAATCTCGAGAGCGTCATCACCCTTGACGGCGGTCTAGACATTACCGTCATCGTGATCTCCAACCAATCCGTCATCGTCGTCTTCTTCGATGACCTCATCCAGATCATCTTCCTCGTCCTCGACCAGCATTTCCATGTCGATAGACTCCTCTTCACTGTCCTCCGACTCAAGTCCCTCACTCTCTTCAGCGTCGGCAGGTTTGTGTGCTTCGGCCCAGCTGCCGTACGTCCACATGGTGTCCAGAAGACGATCGAGGGCAGCCTTGTCAACATTCTTAAGGTCCTGCGAGGTGGCTTTTTCGGACGTCTCCGGGGCCTGACCGGGTTCGAGGAAGAAGATAGGGTCAGAGACTGGGCCGCCCAGGATTCCTGACTGAGCGGCTTCCTGGATGCGGCGCAGGCTAAGTCGCTTGAGCTCCGGGGCAATGGAAGGTAACCTCCGCAGGAATTTGGCCCATGGGCTGTTGTCGCGCCTCTCACTGCTGGTAGAGAAGGACTCATTCTGTTCTCCTGGGAGGGAAACCGCCTTCAAAGATAATCTGTTGAGCTGGTTGAACTTCTTGATGACGGAGGTGAGAACGCTGAGCTTTAGCTGAACATCCCCGAGATCCAACTGGCGCAGTGGCATCGTGACAGGCGGTGGGTTGGCGTCACTCCATCCTGCCTGACCCTTGTTCTCGGAAAACTGGCCAGGTTTGAGAGCTAGCCATTCTAGGAGCCGAGATGCTAGGGAAGGCGCGCTGTGCAAATGGTCATGAACGAAATTTAGCCTCAGCCATGTGACATTTGGAGTAAAGGCCAAGAAACGCCGCAAATTCGTAGTCGAGGGGTCATAGAAGGCCTCAGCAGAGGTCAGCTGCTCAGACTCTGGTTGTTGCCAAATCGCCTGTGGGACGACAACCCTGTCAAGGCGCAAGTCGAGATGCAACCGCGTCAGACCGCCGAGGATACTGGGAAGGCCGTCGGTCACTGAAGGGAAAAGAGCGAATGCAGTATCGCTGAGGGCCCCGTAGCGATTCCGGAGTAAGATCTCGAGACCTTGTATGTTGCAGTTACTCTGGCCTGCCGCAACAAGGACGAGTTTAAAAACGCGCACGGCGAAGTCGTTGTGGATGTGAGTGCCCGAGCGAAGGAGGGAGTTGTAGTTGTGAGATCGGTGAGACAGCCAGCTCCGATACTCGGATGACCCGTAGCTCCTCCACTCCGCGACAGTTCCCCGAGGACTCTTGGGGTCACGGTAGCGAGTAGCTGAGTTGAAATCGCGAATATCGATGGTCTCCAGGTTGGGCAAGTTGGCCAGGGCCTTGGCGAGCAGATCGATTGCCGTTCCCGTGTCAAGAAGCCTCTCTTGTGAGCAGACAGCCGACCGCCATTGCTGAAAGGCTTCCAGGGTTGTCAGGTCATCAGACCTAATTACTTCAAATTCGTCCAGGCCGATGATAAGATGCTTGAGACATCGAGACAAGGTTCCATGGCGTGAGATCTCCACAAGCGTCTGCAGGCTGAATTCGGAGATCACTTTCAGCGGTGGGTCAGGATTAGCGCTGGCTATGCAGGTACTGAAATTGAAAGGTGGGACCCGTAGGGACCTTGGCAACTCACTAAACTGCTTCTTCTTGAAGAAGGAATTGCTCCAGTACGGGAAAGTCTTGCTCTCGAGCACTCTGCACGTCTTGCGCAGGGTGTTGAAGTCGTTTGTGGGCAGGTAGGTGGTGATGTTGTCGAGGAGCTCGCGCGGCAGAGCTACAAGTCTGGAGTTCCGCCGCTCGGCGTCTTCTTTCTGAGCGGTAGCCGCCTTGGATATCGAGTCGGACTGATCTTGTTCAAAGGCAGAAGCGGCCACCGTGGGCGCACCACCGTTGACGTCGTCGCTGGGTCCGGCGTTGGCGTTGGCGTTGGCGTTTGCACGTGCAGTGTCCGTGGATTGCGAGGCGAGGGCATCGCCTGGGCGAAGAGAATCCGTCGACATGGTGGATTGCACAAGGCCCATACGAGCAGTTCGGGGTGTTGCACGGTTGTCGAGAAGAATGAGTGTGGAGAAGATGTGAGAGAGAAGAAAGAGAATGCTTGATTCGTTTTGTAGTCCCGATGCAGTAGTCAAAGAGCGGTCAGCCTGTAAAAGTCGAGGTTTGAGAGAGGGACGCCAAACGGCAAACAAGAGCCAGCACCCAAACGCCATGGAGTCATGCAAGTCAAGTGATGATCATCTCGCCCGCTGGGCAGGTGCAAGGGAAGGCACCCGCTGCACACCGCACACCGCACACTGCCTGCTGCCCTGCTGCCCTGCTGCCCACTGCACACACTGCACGCCTCTGTTCACTGTCCTGGAATGGGATGGAAGGCTGCAGTGGTCTTAGCGACTTCTAGCGGCGGGTAGCTGCCTGCAACCTTGGAGAATCTTTGGAAGAAGCCGCTGCCCATCATGTGATATCGTGTCGCTCCTGGCCCCGCAGGCACTCCAGAACTCTCTTGCTGCCTGCTGCTGCCTCCTACACGTCCCGATTGGGAAAGAGCTGGTAGCTGCAAGGCGCGTTCCGAGACAAGTGAGCAGCAGCCATCCAACCGGGCAACAAGAACTTTTATTTACCTAGGCACCACCCGATCTTGGAGAACCATTTCTCTTATCAAGATCCACTGGTTGTCGTCTCTCAACTTCACCTCATGTTCCACTCGCGTCAGCCTCAGAGCGACCGGCCTGTTTACCACGCAGCCTGATGCTGACGTCCCTCCCTCATCGCCTGCGAAGAACAACAACCGCCTTGGTCTCATGGTCCCCTATCTCCCTTGGCTCCCAGTTCCCCTTCCCGATCACACCAGGCAGACGGTCAACGCGTCTACGTTGGATGCCATTATCGCACACAGCGCCTCAAGCCCCGAACAATCATCGTCGGTACAGTACGTGGGCACTGGACGCACGCGACGCTTACGTGCAGACGAAGGCCGGGTTATGGATGATCGCTGACACAAGAGACAGAGTCCACCTAGAGGTCACTCGTTGACGATGCCGTCGGCCACTAGAGGCAAGAAGGCTGCTGCTGGCACCGCCACCGCTCCCTCGGCCCCTGCATCCCCTCAACCCCTCGCGGGCTGTAGCGTTGCCTTCAGCGGCACCTTCGGCGCAGGAAATCCTCAAAGCTCTCTTCTCGACCATGCCGCTCGCCTCGGCGCTCAGACGAGCAAGTCCCTGAGCAAGGACACTACCCATCTCATCACCACCCAGAACGACTGTGACAAACCCTCCACCAAAGTGGTCCAGGCTAATGACCGTGGACTCTACATCGTAAGCCTGGAGTGGATGCTGCAAGCTGAGCAAACGGGATCCAGGCAGCCCGAGGCCAACTTTGCCCTCACTGCCAGGAACTATCGGGCCACTTCCACCCTCGATCCTGCCGCAAATGGTGCCAAGAAGCGTCAGGCGTCCGAAAGCCCTGCGCCCGATTCAAAGAAGACAAAGTTGGATCCGAACGGCAATGTGCCTGCCATGGGAGCTCACCAAAAGGCCAAAGACTGGGCCGTGCAAGTCCCACTCGACGAACAGTGTCACCTTGTCGGTTATGGCGTTCACGTCGACAATGATAGAGTCATCTGGGACGCTTCGCTCAAGTAAGCACCTCCAAACTTCTGCCCTCCTCACTATGCCTTCGCAAATTGCCTGTCCTTCCACTTCCGTGTTCTCCGTCCCAGTGCCCTCTTTCGAAATCATCCAAACGCATCCAGGATATCGTGAATCTGACAAGCTGCATCAGTCAGACAAACGCCGGCCAAAACAACAACAAGTTTTACCGCATTCAGCTTCTTGTTGGGCCGAACAACGATTGTCAGACCTGGACGAGATGGGGTCGCGTCGGCGAGAGAGGGATGAACGCCGTGTTGGGAGACGGATCCTTGGAAGCGGCGAAGAAGATATGTAGGTCTTCCTTTTTCCTTACTCCGACCCCTTTGGTACCATAATCTTGTCGCATTTCGGGTCTGTTGAGGAAGCAGCTCGGATACCGCAATAGCTGCTAACGAGTGGCAGTTGAGAAGAAATTCAAGGACAAGACAGGTCTGGCCTGGGAAGACCGCGCAGAACCTGCCAAGCCCAAGAAATATGTCTACCTTGAGCGCAACTATGACCCCGAGTCGGATGAGGATGGCGGCGAAGCTGGACCCTCGAATCGTGACGGTGCCCAGGATCGAAAGCCTCCGCCTTGCACACTCGATGCTCCTGTCCAGAACCTTATGAAACTAATATTCAATGAGAAGTTCTTCGCCGCCACAATGTCGGACATGAAGTATGACAGCAATAAACTCCCTCTCGGTAAACTCAGCAAGGCGACTATCATGAGAGGGTTCCAAGCGCTGAAGGACCTTTCCGCCATGATTGATGGAACCAGCAATGCAACTGGCGGCACGTCCATCGAAGATCTGTCTAACCTCTACTACTCCTACATTCCTCACGCCTTTGGTCGAGATCGTCCACCAGTCATCAACAATGTGCCCATGGTCAAGAAAGAAATAGAGCTTCTGGAAAACCTGACGGACCTGAAAGATGCCACCAATATCATGAAGGGCGAGGTCGACGAGCTGAACCGTCTGCATCCGCTCGACCGCCAGTTCCAGGGCTTGAAGCTGCAAGAAATGACGCCTCTGGATCGTCAAGAGAACGAATTCGAGCAGCTATCCGTGTACCTGAAGAACACGCGTGGGGCCACACACCATGTCACTTACCAGATTGAAGACATTTTCCGCATCGAACGCCAGGGCGAGGAGGATCGCTTCAACCAGAGCGTCTTCGCCGGTCCCGCTCGAGACCGGCGCCTTCTTTGGCACGGCTCCCGGGCCACCAACTTTGGTGGCATTCTCTCTCAAGGTCTCAGAATCGCTCCTCCTGAAGCCCCCGTCTCGGGTTATATGTTCGGCAAAGGCGTTTACCTCGCAGACATGTCCTCGAAGTCGGTCAACTATTGCTATGCATACATTTCAGACGATACGGCTCTGCTGCTATTGTGCGAGGCGGAACTCGGCGACCCCATGATGGAGCGGACACAGTTCGACTACGACGCACCTGAGAATGCGGAGAAGCAGGGCTGCTGGTCAACGCTCGGCAAGGGACAAACGGGTCCATCGCTCTGGAAGGATGCCGGCTGCATTCATCCCTCCCTGAAGGGCGTGATGGTGCCGTCTACTGAAATTGCACCACCATCGCGAGCTACTGATCACACAAGCTTGCTGTACAACGAATACATCTGTTATGATGTTGCGCAGATCCGCCTTCGCTACCTCTTCCGCGTCAAAATGACAATGTGAGCGCAGCGTGCGAGGAACTGAGAGGAAACAGACTCACATCGTACACTTACGAGGTGCCTATTCTGGGCGTGGTATTGCTGGTGATATTATGTGGATTTTTGGGACCGCAGAAGGCTTATGAAGGCAATTTTCATCGATTATCGGCGTGGAAAAGCAAGGGATGCTCATTTTACCCATGAAGATGGCCTAGGTTCGCTATCTGCTATTCTCCGTGTGGAGCGATCATACCTCCTAGCTCTAGGATCCAAATCAATTATTGGAACAAGAGTCACCGCAGTGTCGATCCTTCTCTGGGTAGTTTGAGGAGCAGCGCAGCCTCGTTGAGCTTTGGCTCTACGGTACTATTGCGCCAACAACGGTATACGTCAGACTTCCTGTACAAGCCGTGTTGAGCCTCGTCTCCGGTGTGACTACACTTTTAAAATCTCTGACGCCCCTTCATTCACTGATACAGCTGCAGACATCTCAGAACTTCCCACTGCGCCCAGTGTCATCATTTTAACGTAGCTGCCTTTTCCATGGCTCGCCACATGCGTCCCGCTGTTTGTTGCACTCGTGGCAGAATGGCTCCTTGGTCCAAGATCACAGAACTCTAAATTCAGATCTTCAAAGGACCGCTATGCCGCTCGGCCGTCCCCCCCCCCCTGGGGGGAGTGGTCATGATGGAACCGTCAGGAAACCGCCAAAGTACCCATCCAGCCATGCCGCTGCCTCCCTGCCGACATCGCCCGAGTCTGATTGGGAAAGATTCCATTTCTTAAGCGAGCCGACGTACCCATCTGGTCGGACGTTAAGTAGGGCAACTTCAGATGTTGAGGAGGGCGAATTGAAAGTAGAGCCGAGATATTTTGCAGTGCAGGTGCTGCCCTGGGTGTCAAGGTCGGGCGTGTCGTCAAGATAGACTGTCCAGGGGGACCGGGAGAGAATGGGTGGGAGGTCGGAGAGTTCGAAATTTGTTTTGGGGGTTGACGCTGAAACATTGGACGGTCAGATTAATTGCTTGTGTGGGCGAAAGAAAAGTCGACTTACTGATGAGCGCGAAGGCAAACAACTGGCTCACGGCTGTGTATCTCTCCGGTCGCTTGAAGAGATCCTCGGCCGACGGCACTCTCGGCCTCTCGAGATAGCTTTTGCTGGCCACCGCAGACAATTTGCTTATCAGCGATTCCCCTACGGCAATCGCCTCGCACAGTACACTCAAAAACGTGCTCTGTCTCGTCTCCATGACATCTGGCACAAACATATAAATCTTAAACTGCCCCAAGACCGGGATATCAAGCTGGACATCCACCGGGTTTGCATCGATATATCTGCTCACCTTTCCTGGCGGCAACGTGCATCCAGGCCTGGCTCCGGCGCCCTCTACGCCTTCAGTATTAAGCTCATTCTCGCCGTACTCTACTCCGACTCCTGAGATGAACCTTATGTTCTTTTTGAAATTCTCCGCCAAAGCCGCCGGGTCGCCACGGCTCATCTCATTGGCATGCTCGAAGTCGAACGCCACCAGGTCCCGAGCGATCTTCTGCCGCTCCGACTCGTACGAGCCCAGCAGTACAGAAGGGATGCACAGCCCCCGGATGGCCAGGTTCAGCTTCCAGGCGAGATTCCAGCTGTCGTGCAGCGCCGTGTTCATCCCCTGCGCCGCCTTGGGCGAGTGGGTGTGCGCCGCGTCGCCGGCGATGAAAACATGCGGCTCGTCGGTCCCACTGGCACCATCCGGGCGGGGCAGCGTGGATGCGAAGCGCGGCGCGACGCGCTGTGAGACGCGGTACTGGCCGAACCACTCGACACGGCGCCACTGGATGCGGTACGGCAGCAGGATCTGGGCGGCCCGCCGCATGATGGCGGCTTGGACCAGCCCCGGGTTGGTGTTGGTGGTGATGGGGTCCGCGTCGGGCCGCATCTCGATGTACAGGCGCGTCATGTCCCGCTCGCGCGGCATGATGAGGATGGACCCAAAGCGCTCGTTGAAGACAACGGCCTTGGTCCAGATGTCGGGGAAGTCCGTGTCCACCTCGCCGTCGAGGACGCCCCACACGGACATCTCGCTCTCGTCGTCGCGCGGCGGCGGCGCGCCGCCCGGGGTGGCGGTGGCGGGGGCGATCATCTTGCGGACGCGCGAGTGGGCGCCGTCGCAGCCGACCAGGAAGTCGGTCTCGAAGGTCTTGGGGTCGCGCGTGACGTTGAAGCGGGTCAGGACCTCCATCCGGCCGTCCCGCGTGAGGCTGAGCCCCTCGAAGCGGTGGCAGCGGCGGACGCTGATGCCGCGCTTGGCGAGGTCCGCGACGAAGACGCGCTCGACCATGCCCTGGTGGCCGATGAGGATGAACGGGTCGACCAGGTCCACGATAAAGGCCGGGTAGTGCATCTCGCGGGCGACGCGGGTCGGGGCCGGGGCGGTGGCCGAGGCGTGCCAGAGGCAGATGTCGAAGACCTTGACGCCCTGCTGGAGGAGCTCGTCCGCGAGGCCCAGCATGCGGAGGGTCTCGATCGTCTTGGGCTGCATCCCGTCGGCGCGGCCGGCCGGTGTCTGCTCGGAGCGCTCGTCCAGGAGTAAAGGTTTTATGCCCAGGCGGACGAGTGTGATGCTGATTTTTTTCTTCACAGTCAGATGGCGAGTTTTCTTTCCCTTGAGTACGACGAAAGGGACCGAGGTGGGGGGTCATCTATAGGTGAGTGAAGGGAGTACACGACAGAAGGGGGCGTTGAGTGAGCATACCCGAGCATGAGACCTGCCGGACCAGCGCCGATGATGGTCACGTCGTAGCTCTCGGTCCGCTGCTCTGAGCGCCGGAGCAGCGGCATGATCCTCACGGGCTCACTCTCATTGATGTATTCCGGTCGCGGGGTCGCCTCGTGGTCGGAAGCGCCGCCGTTGACGGTGGTCGAGTCCGAGTCCAAGTCCACGTCCATGTCATTGTCCCCGTCGCTGCTCGCGAGGGTGCTGATGGGCGAGGTGTGGCCGTTGGTCGACATTTTTTTTTTGCGCCCGTCACTCGTCTCGAGGTCGAACAAGAGGGCTCATTCAGGTCCGTGGGCAGCCTGGTGTCTGTCTCTCTCTCTCTCTCGAAGAAGTTTTATGAGATATCAGACAAGCTTTGTTGCGTTGGAGAGGGCGCACGCGCGAGGTGTGATCGAGGACACCTGGATGATGTGCAGTGCAGCGCCAGTGCAACGCAAAGCAGCGCAGCGTGGTTCTCCAGTCATGCAGCTCATACTTTGTATCCCGCCACCGTGGAGGGATAAAATCCGCCCCCACATTCAGCATATGTCATCCTTGTCGGGATGTGCCGAACAGCGGCCCGAGCCTAGCATGAGGACCCTTGCCACGCCTGGCGTGCCCGAGGGCAACCGAGCCGGACGTATCGGGGAGCGACGAAGCAGCGGCTAGGCGTGTTGGTGTGCTGCCAGGGCTGCATAGCGTGCATTAGATGTAGTGTAGACCCTGAAGTGGGAGGGCGGGGGGGGGGGGAAGACTACGGAGACTTGCATGGAGGGAAACCGGCTGGGTCCGAGAGGGTGGGACGATGGTGACGATTTGGTACATACATTCTTGCTGGGGAATTTGTCCAGCAATCAAGAAGTCAGAAGGATGAAAGGGGTAGGTATGATCCTACTGGCTGTTTTGGTTACAATTCTGCGTATGCACTTCAAGAGTCAATGTTGCACATGTGCCATGAGCCGGGGAACTACGGCAAATCTCACAGCTCTCGAGGTGTGTTACATCACTCTGCTTGAAAAGTGTTGTGCATTTATCAGCAGTCTCTGGATCGGCTAGGCCTTATTCGTATGGGGGACATGAGTACGGCAGCATCGTGGTGTGCTCGCTCGGGATCCCATGCACATCGTCATCATCATCATGTGGCACTCGTCCATTACTAAGACTGTCGCCGCAATCACAACACCGCCACCCCTTTCCAGTCTTGTTTTCCGTTCACGCCATTTTCACCAGCAATTATCGTCTCGGCGACAGGTACCCTGTAGCTGGCAAAGAAAATCAATATCAATTTTCATAGGCATCACAAGTCGGTTTCAATACCTCATGGTCCCGCAACAAGGAAAGCACTGGCAGTCCGCTACTGCGCCAAGGGGCAACCGGGCCCAACCTTTTGGCCATCAAATCCTCCGTCTGTCGTCACAAAGCATACGCAAAGACACCAACAAGTGATGTGTTGGGGAAACACAGACTGTGTGATTATGCAGGCCTGGCTGATTTTAGGTATAAAAAGAATTTTGATCACTCATACCGTCTTTTGCGAGTTGCTCGAAGCTCTTTGGGCTTTACAACAACTACCTGGATTTGATTACCTACAGTAGGTAGTCTCCGGCCGGTTACCCGCCCTAGCTTAGGTACCGGCAAAGCTTCGAAACAGTCATTCGGCATCCAATGACAGTGTGAAGGCAAACAAAGGCCCAGCGAATTGTGAAATTTGCAACAAGAATTTAGTATCAGAGGCAAGACTTTCAAGGCCATAACAAGAAGCAAAATTGTAGACAACAAGACCTTATTGGAAAGCATGAAGTAGGACACGCTACCTACTTCAGCGCTAAGAAAGGGACGAGCCGACAGGCATTCTTCCAAGGAAAGTCAGAGACGGACACTCCCAGTACAACTACATTATAAATACTTGCGGATATTTTCATTGCCATGAGCATGTTATACGACCCAGAATGACCGAATGTTCCCTTAGAATTGGCATACGTGGTATTTGGAGGCGGAACAAACAACGACTGTCAGGCTGCGAGCGGATCCCTCGGCCTCCGGCAGAAGGCATCAGTATCAAAAGACCACGGGATGGTCGGTATTCCCAACGCGGGTTGAGCCTTCCTCATAGGCACAGAGGACTCCTTCCAGGTTAGCCACGTAGACAAATTAATGATGAGGACTCGCCTCCCAGCTCGTCAATATAAAAGTCATTTTGAAAAGGTGCATGTAAAAGACGGCTTGCGTGAGCCTCCCACATGCAGGCATGTCTTTGGAGTCTTCATCATTCTTCATCTGGACCACCGCAGACCCTTCCAAAGTCAAGTTCCAAGATAAGAGTTCAGGTTGCTATCACAACCATGTCCTTGATCCTTGGCATTTCACAAGCAGCAACACGAGGCTGTCCCATGAACGCATTTGCCGTTCTTGACCGGGAATCGCGGTAGTTAGTGGAATGTGGGTGCCGGATCTACATCCAATACAGAGTAAGGTTGGGATAGATGCTAGTTTGGCGTTCACGATCAATGTTCCACCTATACAAAGCAACCAATAATTTACTTAAATTCAATAATATGAAAACTTAGGAAGGAACATGGAGTGGGGAATGAGGTGCCGCAGGCCGGGGGTTGGGAGGCAGGAGCCATCCACAGACTGTTCAGGGGTATGCCTAGGTACTTCCCGTCCTCTGCCCCTGTGCCAAATGACCTTACTTCTGCTTTTCCCTCTGCACCAGTATATCTGTTGCCAGAGCTCTCAGACTCTCAGCCTGTATAATGGCACTTAGTGTTAACTCGACACTGGTCTCCCTACGGATCCAGTTGCGCAGCTCGACCGACACCAGAGAATCGAGGCTGTACGACGCGAGCGGCCCGTCGGCGAGCACCTCGTCCCGCTCCATCATCGTCATGGCCGAGACCTTGGTGATCAGCGCCTCCGTCAGCCCGACCAACGGGTCCTCGGCGGCGGTCCACGAGGTCGCATACGTGTTGGCGGCCCCGGCGGCCCCGGCCTTGGTGCGGCTGTGCTTGTCAGCCTTGAGGCGCTCCTGGGTGTGGACCGGGTGAAAATATCTCCAGGGACCGGTTTGCACGGGCTCGCCGTCGACGAACAGCTTGAACGCGGTGGCCCTGCCGTCGGTATGGAAGGGCGAGGCCGGTCCGGCAACAGCCCCCTTGAAGATGGTCCGGATGTCGGCCATCGTGAGGGCGGCGCCGAGCGTCTGCTTCAGGATCTCGCCGAGGTCTTTATCCGCCACGTACCCGACGTCCAGAACCACGGGCAGGGAGATGGAGACGGTGTGCTGACCGCGGGCGTTGCGGTATCGGGCGAAGGCGTCGTAGAAGTTCCCCGTGCCAGCGTAGATGGCCTGGCCCATGTTTCCGGTGTCTCCATTGAAAGAGGAGAGGGCAACGAAGAAGTCCAGGTCGTCAGGCATCAGCTCATCGAGATTCCATGCACCCTGGACTCTGGGTGTGGTGATGATCTGCCAGTCCTCGTGCGTGGCGTTCTCAAACAGTTTGTCCTGGCATCACCATGTCAACATTCATAATCAGGTTCCTGCACTCAGAGGTAGAAAGCGCCGACTTACACTCAACAGAAGGGCGCTGTGCACAACACCACGAACCGGGGGGAGGTCTTTGATCGACTCCACGACGTTGGACAGCTCTTCACGGTTACCAACGTTGCAGGCCATCGCTCTCACACAGACGTCGCTGCCTTCATATTTCTTCAGAAGCTTCTGGACGTCGGGGCCGGAAGCGCCACTGCGGCCAAGTACAACAACATTCTTAGCCCCGTTGTCCACCATCCAATAGGCAAGGTCAAGACCGATGCCGCGAGTACCACCGGTTATTAAGTAGGTCGCATCTGTCTTAAGCGTCACTCGCGAGGGCCGGAGAGCACTCTCAGCCACAACACTCTCATCTTTGCCCAAGGTGACGACAATCTTGCCTATATTATCACCAGCCTTAAGCTTCCTCAGACCCGCCGCGAATTCGGAGATGGGCAACACGGTAATGGGCTTCATGGGCACGATGATGCCTTGCCGAAGAAGAGTGACGACCTCGGAAAAAACCTCCCTGACGTCGTCTGGCCTGTGTTTGTACAAGCCGCGGAGGTCGACGCCGCTGAAGGTCACGTTGCGGTCGAAGGGCCCCATGGGAAGGTTGTTGTTCTGGAATGCGTCCTTCTTGCCGACCTCGACAAAACGACCAAAGTTTGCGGCCAAGGCCCACGTCTCTGTATGGAGCTCACCGCCGAGCGAGTTCACGATGACGTCCACGCCCTTGCCACCGGTAGCGCACAGGATGCTGTCTCTGAAGCCAGGGGCGCGGCTTGGGAAAATGTGGTTCTCCGGGATGCCAAAGGTGTCATGGAGAAAGTTTCTCTTGGTCTCGGTTCCAGCAGTGGCAAGAACGCGAGCTCCTAGGTGCCGTGCAACCACGACGCACGCCTGACCCAACGCACCGGCCGCGGAGTGGATGAGTACCGTCTCGTTCTTCCTAAGCTTTGCAGTATGTGATAGTGCCAGGACAGCGAGAGAATACGCGAGTGGGAGGCTGGCAGCATCCGTGATGCTCATTCCTTCGGGGACTCCAGAAACATGCCATGACGGCATTTTCTTGTATGTTGCAAAGGCGCTCTCTTCGAGAGCCAGGAAGAAGACGTTGTCTCCCTCCCGCAGATGAGTTACCCGAGAGCCAGTCTTTACCACCTTGCCAGCCCCATCGAATCCAGGTGGAGCCCAAGGAATGGAGCCCAGCACGAGCTCCAGATCGCGGCGGCTCACGCCGGCCGTCTCGACCCGGACCAGGACCTCATCGTCGCCTAGTTGCTGCTGAAGAACGTCGGTCCTGCGGAAGTAAATTGAGTCCGGGCTGCCCGCGGCGTCGATGGTCATTTCCAAGGCACGATCGCCTTCCCACAGGTCTCGCTTCTCTCGGATGGATATACCCTGCTCCACGGCAAATTGCTCCTTGACTCCCTTCAACTGCTTCATACGCGGCAAATAGATCGAGCCATGGTGCCAGGCAAAGTCCTGGTCTTGTTCACGCGTGACCTCGGGGTTTTGCAATACGTCGACGAGTCTGCGAATACCCTCGGCGCCCTCTGTGGTGCAAGGCACGGCGTCGAAGACAAGTAAATTCTTTGCATCCTGCTCCATGCGCAGCGAGCGCATCAGGCCCCTGATAATATTGGCATCAGGGGAGGCACCCTCTGGGATGACCCACATCAGTCCCCTGTTGTGCAAAAGCATAGTCTTGACGCTTTCGAACGTGTCTCCTGAAAGATTTTGCAACACGCTCTGGTGTTTGGAGTCGATGAAGATATAGAACGGGTCATCGTCAGGGTCGATCTCTGCATAGGGTCTGATCTCCGTGGGACAGCTCAGGCCCTTTGAGACACAATCGGCTACCATCTGGGCAAATTCGACCTCATCATCTTCTATGAAAGGCCCGCAAACAACGAGGGGTCGGCTGACCTCGGGCGTACTGATTCTGGTCGAGCACATAACGCTCATCAGCTGCACTTCAGTATCCCAGACGCCCGGGATCGTGACGTCGACACCAGAAAAGCCAGTGTCCAAGAGCAGGCGATTCCAGACATGCACGGGCATCATGGGTCCCTCAGAATGGTCGCGGTACTTGTCCTCGGCAGCCCACCAGCCCGGGAGCAGAGAAAACGGCAGCGCCGAAGGTGGGTGAAGGTTGGCTTCCAGCAAGAAAAGCTGGCCTCCAGGTTTGAGCAGGGTCCGGACGTGCGTCATAGTAGAGACCATATCCGCAGTGGCATGCAGGACGTTGGCCGCAATGACGATATCAAAGTCCTGGGCATTGAAGCCCTGCTCGACCGGGTCCTGGGTGATGTCGAGCTTCTTATACGTGATGTGGCTCTGCCATCTGCTAAGCTTGTTGCGCGCCATCTCGAAGAAACCGGCAGAGATGTCTGTGAAGGTGTAGTTGAGGAAACCTGGCTCCTCTCTGCCGCGCGAGAAGCCCTGCATTACTGGGAGTGTGGTACCGGCCGTTCCGCCTCCGACCTCTAGGATGCGAAGGTTGGGCTCCAGATCCGAGAGGTTCTCGGCAAGGTCGCCCAGAACCTGGCTGAGATGGGCGTTCATCACGTCTGCCTCATAGTGCCTCGTAAGCCGGCCTTCGGCGAGCATGAGCTCCAGCGTTTCCACCTCCCCGCGGAGGATAGGAACAATCTGCTCGCCGATGATGCAGAGGAGTTCACCCTGGGCATCGTGGGTCCGTACATCCTCGAGCAACTTAGTTGGCTCGGCTGGGAAGACCAGCTTATGTTCAGTCGCCGTTCTGGCCGCCCAATGGACGAACCGGGCGAGGTGGCTCGGCAACTTCGAATAATCGTCCTCGGCTGTCTCCTTCAGCGCCTGGGCAATGTACCAGCAGGCCGCCTCTCCTAGCTTCCGGGAGCGGGTGATCTCTTCTTCATCCAGGTTCCCAACCGAGAGCCTCTCCCTGAGCTGGTTCAGCGGCAAGAAATCAAACCTCGGCAGCAGCTCCCACGCCCAGTTGTCCGGGACACCAGCGGCCGGGTCAATATATTGGTCCGCCGATCCGATGGAGCGGAATGCCGCCGACTCCCACTCAGCGACCGGCGTGAGTGAGCCGTCAGGACCTCGCGCGAACGCAGCAACTCCGACGTGCATACGGCCGCCCTTGACGTCGTAGTCCAGCCGGCGCATGACGACGTCGAAGCGTGTCTCAGGCTCCGATGGGATCCTGTTGGACACCCGAAAACGGTTGATGTGGTTAGGCATCTGCGCGGGCCTCCTACCGTCCTCGTCCACCTGGAGAGGACCGCCACCCTGGAGAAAGCCGTCGAGAGTGGGCGGGTCGACGCTGACGGGCGACCCACGCGCATCCGGTTCGTGCAGTGCTGGGCCGAGGTCCCGCAGCCGATGCTCGAGGACTGTGTAGTCTTTACCCCCAAAGAACCTGACGTTGTTCCGAAATGTGGGGCCGTAGCGGGTGGCTCTTACACCAGCATTTGCGTACATAGCCTCAATGTCGTGCTCAAGGAGATCGGCTGTAGTATCGACCAAGGGGAGGGATGCCCTGAATGTCGGAGTCTCCAGGCTCAGATCGGTATTCTCGCCTTTAATCAGGCCGTACGCGTGGACGGTCCAGCCGCTGGCCTCTTTCCAGGACGAAATCTCGAATGTCCACGCCGTGGAGGAAAAGGTTCCCTCTCCCATGGCAGCCGGCCTCATCTTGGTCATCAATTCGACCGTCTCTTCCTCCTGTACCTCCAAACTCCGGACTACATGGAAATCCCGCACAAGGAATGCCGCCGCAGGAGTGGAGAGGGTCCTCCTTGCAGCCTCTATGGCACAAGACATGTAGGCAGTCATGGGAAAGATGGTGGCGCCCGCCACAACATGATCACGAATCCAGGGCATCTCGTCGAGAGTGAACACCTGCCTGTACGCGAGCTCGTTGCCTCCGTTGGATACAAACCTCCTCCCGAGAAGCGCATGGTAGGATTCTCCTGGGAACAACTTCTCGTGCGTCGGTCTCGGCTTGAGCTCATAGCTCTTGGACTTATCCCACTCATATGCCGGAAGCCCGGAGATGACGTGAGCGTTGTACTGGTCGGTCTGGTTGACGCTCCCCAGTTGGACTGGAATCCCCATAGTGAAGAAAGAGCCGGCGAGATTGAGCAGGGCTTGCCCTGCGTCCGTGCCGCGCACCAGAGAGGGGAGATAGGCAAAGACCGGCTTCCTTTGGTGCTGTACGGCTTCTACCGTCGCCTTGATAGGGTTTTTCAGGGCGGCGTGCGGGCCGATTTCCACAACCACATTGGGATGGCTGTGGTCAGCCTTGGCCTTGCCCTGCTCCTTCGACTTGAAAATGCTCGTGATCGCATCCGCAAATCTTACAGGCTGGACGAGGTTTTTAACCCAGTATGATGCATCCACCATTTCCTCCTCCGCTCCAGTAACGGAAGACACGAAAGCGATATGACGATTTCCGTCATCCTTGCTGCTGGAGTGGGCGTCTTCGTCGCAGAAAGGCTTGATGGATCCAAGATAGAAATCTGCAACGTCCTCCATGTGACGGGAATGGTAGGCCATCTGAACCTTGAGCTTACGGGCAAATATTCCCTGAGCATCCACGGCCTTGTAGATATTCTCGATGGCCAACTGATCTCCCGAGACAGTCACGCTCTGTGGGCTGTTGGTGGCAGCAATGATCGCATAACCCTGTGCATGCTGTTCAATGAGCGTAGAAGCATGGTCGGGCCCTACTCCGAGGGCCAACATGGCCCCTTTTTGGCTCTGCTGGCGAGCCAGTCGAGCTGCTGCCTGTCCACGGAAGTACGAGATGGCAATTGCTGCTCGAAAAGAGATTAGACCCGCGGCGAATGCAGCAGCGATCTCTCCGCTCGAGTGTCCCGTAACGGCAGAGGGCGTGATCCCCCAGCTGGCTAACAGCGTCACCATAGCAAGTTGGACGGCAGTACACGCCGGCTGGCTGATCTCGGCCTCATCGACGCGCGAATCGGACACTGGCTTCGCGAGCTCCTCGGTCAAGGACCAAGAGGCTCCCATGTCTTGCAGATATTCCTCAGCCTTCGCCATGGTCTGAGAAAAGACCCTCAGGTGCCCAATCTCGGAGGCCATCTGCGCATATCTAGCTCACAATACCTGTCAGCTGGGGTGCGACGTCCACCGCGAATTGCGAGCAAGCACAACTTACTGCGCACCCTGACCGGTAAAAGCAAAGGCGATGACTCGCTCCTTGATTCTGCTCGGTTTGGCGGCGGACAGATTCTCCTGCAGGCTCTCCACAGAATCTGCCACGACAGCGACTCGATACGGATGGTGCGTGCGACGCTGCCCAAGTGTGTAGCTCAGGTCCGTCGCAAAACTCCTGGACTCTGGAGCCTCATCCAGGTACTCGTCAAAGGAAGACAAGTAAGCAGTGAGGCTCTTCTCCGTCTTGGCAGAGAAAACGAATAGCCGCCGAGTCGTGTCCTGGTTGATATGACTATTGTCGCCGTTGGTGCCATTTACCATGGCACTAGTTCCGTTGGTGCCATTGGTGCCATTGGTGCCGTTCGTGACATGACCATTTTCGCCTCGTCGGGCTGGGGCTTTCTCCACGATAATTGCGGCATTGCTGCCGCCGAATCCTGCATTTTCCTAGGTCAGCAGACTCGAAATCCGCCCGTGACTGTGCGAATTCGCTCACCGAAGTTCGTCACGATGGCCCGCCTCGGTTCATTTTCTGGCCAAGGAAGCGGCATATCTGCCACCTTGATTTTCTCGGAGGCTTTGATCCTGGGGTTGATTTTCTCAAAGCCTGCGGTAGGCAAAATGATGCCATTTTCAACCATCATAATCGCCTTAACCAGGGCCAAAATGCCGCTTGCGCCCTCCAAATGCCTGTGTTCAGACGTCAGAGGGCAGGATTGAGCAAGAGCCATGCTTGTGAAGGTCCGAAACGCTCACTTACCCGAAGTTCGACTTGATGGATCCAAGATAGATTGGATTTGCGGCAGTCCGCTCCCTGGCGAGCACTTCCGTGAAGGCACCCGCCTCAATAGGATCGCTGCTCTCTGTTTAGCTTCCAAGTCACCAGCATCAGCGGGTATTCTGATCACTAACCCGGCTGCAGTACCAGTTCCGTGACCCTGGAAGGAGAATTAGTATTGGATCTCAAGGCAGCAAGAGCTTTCTATTCATACCTCGACAACCGGGGTCTTGGATGGGTCCAAACCAACGGCGTTATGAACCGCCCAAAGCAGTTTTTGCTGGGCCAATCCACTGGGCATAGTTATGCCCTCGGATCGGCCTCCATGATTGCAAGCAGAATTTCGAATGACTGCGTGGATAGGATCACCGTCACGTACGGCGTCGTCAAGACGCTTGACTAGCAGACAAGCCGCACCTTCACCTCGGCCGAATCCCGAGGCCTTTTCGTCGTATGAGTAACTCCTGCCATGGTTTGACAAGGCCCTTTGTTCGAATTCGTAAGCCAGTGCCCATGGAAGCGTGCATATGCACAGATCTCGGAGAGGGATTCTTACCCCGTCTTCTCGAGTACGATCCAACCACCTGGGCCAATGTTGAGTGATGCTGATCCTACAAACGCCGCCTCGCACTCGCCGTTCCGCAACGCCGAAACGGCCACATGTGCTGCATAGACACTGCTGGCGCAGGCGGCATCGGTCACAACACTTGGCCCATCCAGGTCGAAGAAGTACGAGATGCGATTGGCGGCCATACACGGCGCGACTCCAGTCCCTGAGAACGTGTGGGTGGAGAACTCGTCGTCGCCGAGACGCTGTGAATACTCTTGCTGGCCTGAGCCTATGAAGACGCCGACCCTCTTGCCGGCAAGGTCGAGGAGGCTGTGTCCCGCATCCTCGGCCGCCTCCAAGGCGCACTCGAGCATCATTCGATGCTGCGGGTCCGAGTGCTTGGCCTCCTCGGCCCTCATGTTGAAGAAGGCAGCATCGAAGTCGTAGACGCGATCGACAAAGTGCGCCCCCTCCACTCGGAACACGCCTGATCTCTCGACACCAGGTTTGTAGTACGCCGACTGGTCAAAACGGTCTGCTGGAACGTTGGTCCACGCCGATCTGGCCTGCGCCAAGTAGTCCCACAGGCCCTTCCTCCCGACACCAGGGGCGCGGTAGGAGAGACCTATGACGGCGATGGGTGTGTCGTTTGCCATGTCTCACTGAGTATAAGATCAGAACAAAGTGATTACAAGAGGAACAGGACGGAGTGTTGAATTGAAATCTAGACCTCAAATGTCCACGGGTGACACTCCTTCTACTCTTTATATATACATTTAATTCACAGAGCAGAATCCTCCGATCATATTTACCTATCCCGCCACATTGTTCCTACGCTTTAAGAAACGACCAAATATGTCAGCTACCAAAGTCTCTTGCTCGCGGTCTCGAGCCTTCGTACTCTTCAGATCCTCCTCTTCCTGAAGTCCAATGCCCGCGTCCTTATTCCCCCCACACGGGCCACACCCCACTCGCCCTGTCCGAATTCAGGCCGAACGACGAAGACCAGATACTCGGATATACTCATGAGTACCTAGGATCCCTCAGCGCCGATTCACTCGTGATGGGCGTACACTAGCACTGAATAGGGAGTCAGTTTCCAGACTGTACCTCGGAGAAATCTGTATTCATGCAATCAGTGATGCCTGGGACCAGATGACTCCGCCCACACAGGACCCCACGATGATAGGCAAGGCTTTCAAATCATATATCACTGTGTGGAGAGTGGCGCAAGTGGTGGGTTTGTTCAAATTAACGTTGCAATTGGCCCCAGTACGACTGCAGAAGCAATGCTCAATAAGTAAGTACCTTTGCCGTCGGAACCGCCCACGGCGCATATCTGCTATGCAGTCATTGTCCCGACCATCGCTCAGGGCGTACGTGATGGCTTTCATACGAAGCTCGTTCGTGCACTTTCTCATCAATTTTCACAGCGCTTACATGCAATGCAGTCTGCAGTATACACCCCAGGGATCGCCGTTCGCGCTATGCTGTTTATATTCCAGAGCACACTATTTCTGCATCGACTAGACCAATCTGCAGACGCCAGTCAGAATTTGGAGTCCAGAACCCACCCTATCACATAGACAAATTGGGATAAACCATGGAGCATGTTGGGACACGCATCGAGTATGCTGGCCTGCAGTCATCGGTAAGCCCTTGCGAATCACAGTACAGTCCATCCCATCAGGCATGTATTTTTTGGATATCTACTTAGGTATGCTGTAATAGGGTTACAATCAAATTACCAGAAATGTATACGACACGTTTTCATGTTGATTCATGTCGTGTTGAGGCCTTTGTGAGAATTGACGACCTGAATATCTGAGTCCTGACATGTCGAACGCCACTTTGCACTCATCAGTACCTACTTACGTACTTAGGTAGGTATGGACTCAAGGAACCGCCCTTTCGTAGGAAAAGCGCCACATGAAGCTGCATCAAGACCAAGTTTCTCAAGCGGTGGCACTCAAAACGTATTGTTGCATAAGCCATGTTTGGTGACACCATAGTATCCTTGTGTCACTGCAGTCTCGGCTGGGCTGTCATTACCTGTTTTGATCATTGGCGTCCTCCTCCGGGCTGAAAGTTGGGATCGGGCGCCCACGGCCCCGCCCCGCCCAGCCCAACCCGGCTACACAAGCAAGCCTATCTAAGCGGATTGGGAAGAATCTACTTGACGTCTGACGATCTCTATCTGTCGATCGAGCAGTCGTGTTATGTTTCGGTGTCTCAATCTCTTGCTGCGAGCACCTATTGGGCCGCGAGGTGGCAGTAGAAGGCCTGACGTGTCCATACGTAATAGTCAATACTCAATACTGACATGGAGTCCCTGGGGGGGAGGGCGGGCGTTGGGGGTTGCAGTGTCTGTTATTTCCTCGCGGCGAGTCTGCCTAAGAAAGCCGGCTTCCGTGGGCTGAGAAAGCTTGCTGCACGTGATTGCTCACCTGCTGGACTTATTCTGATTCCGGAGCCTTAGACGTCTGAATCAAATTGAAACGTACTTTCCAACGAGAGTCTCCTCCAGCAACAAGCCCTGGAGTGGGAGACGCTTAGAGCTGGCTATAACCGCATCTCCTAGGCTGTCTACATTATCTACGCTGAGAAATCCTCATGAACAATCCTTCGTTCTCCTTGGGTTTATAGATTCCGTTCAGCACCATAACTCCGGCTGTGTCATTGTCCAGCAACCGTGTATCCAGTCTCTGATTGATTTGAAGCTGCCCTTCTCCGTCCAACGGAACAGCTTGTATGCGATGTCTCCTCAGCAACGTCAACATTACAGCCGTGAACTCGATCTGGGCCATTTTTTGCCCGGGGCAGATACGTGGTCCCCCTGACCAAGCCAAGAACGTACCCTTCGGGGGTCGTAAATGAACATGAGCCGATCCCGGCTGGTTGATCCATCTCGAGGGTCGGAATACCTCTTCGTCAGGGATGTTGAGGTCACGCTCGAAGAAGGCTGGGTCGGATTGGCGGTTGAGATCGCGCCAGGACGGTAGACGATGAAGCACCACCGAATTGACATACACGCTGGTCCCGGCAGGTACATGGATAGTGCCCGCCGATGTATGAAGGTTCTGGGCAGTTGAAGCCTTCCTTAGCAAACGGGAAGACCCGCCGTACAATCTCATTGTTTCCATCACGAAGGCCATGAGGCGGACCGACTTTTGAAAAGTTGCTGAATACTCCAGGGGCTCGGTCCCGCTGGCAGTTGTGAGGCTGTCGACTTCTTCGAGCAGCCACTCTTGCCACTGGGGGAACCTGGCGAGCAACACCATGGCGTAGGCCAGTGCGGCTGCGGTCGTTTTGTAACCACCGGCGGTAAAGAGGAACATGTTGCCGATCATTTCGTCCTCTGACAGTGACATACCAGAGGTGCTGCCGTCCGTTGACGCCCGAACAAGATTGCTCATGAGATCAGGTTTTGGTATTTCTGATGCTTCTCGTTTCGCGACGCGGTCACGCTCCTGGTCCAAGAGCGACTGATTGCGCTTGTGTACTTCCACCATGGCACGCCCAGCGCTTGTCATCCGGCCGTGCGCTGGTAGCCACGATGGCCAACTGACGAGAAGCTTGACTGGGAGGAGTCCGACGCCGAGTGCATTGTCTACCACTGTTCCAAGAGATTCCGTGTAGGTCATCGTGTATCCAGGCGCTGGCGTCTCTTCTTCCTCAAGCTTCCAGGGGACCTTATCGCCCAGACCAGTGCCAATTAGTACGTTGAGGGTGACCCTGACAAGCAGGTCAAACAGCAACGGCGTGTCCGTTGAGCCATCCTTGGTGGGAGACGTCACAAGAATCTGGCCCAGAATGCTGTGGGAATGACGCAAGGACTCCTCGAAGACCGTCTTTGATATGCGCTCGTTGATTACGCTTGCAACGATTTTCCGGTGCCTTGCCCACTGGTCCCCGTTTGTGGTGGCAACATTAGGTCCGAGTCGTCCCAGGACGAATCCCATCGATTCCGGTACCACGAAGTCATGGATGCGGAGGACTATGTCCTCCACTGCTTTGGGATCGGCGGTCCAGAGCTCAAATTGGCCCAGGCCTAGCAGTAGGAACGTCCTGTTTAGCTCACCGCCATGGTGTCTTGTGACGAACTGGTCGAAAGGCCGCTTTTTCTCGTGGAATTCCCAGCCAGCGATGGATAGGCTCATGTGTTCCCAAAGCTTAGCCGGGAGGAGCCGATGAAGACGACGTCTGTTGTGGGTAGACAGGATTAGCCAAAGGAGACTTGCCTGGTCCACAGGCACGAAAACGATTGGCACCCCAACCGATCGAGCTGTGATGGCATTTCTGATCAAGTTGAAAGCAGATCGAGTGAGATATGCCAGCAGCAAAGAAGCAATGACACCTAAAACTGGGCCCATAGTGCCTGAAACGTCTCGGTGGTCAACTTGCTATGTGAAAGAAAGAGGTTCATCCGTTGAGAGAGCCAGAGCGACACATCTGACTTCGAAGACTGGAAAAATGAAACGGAAAGGAAGGGGGGGGGGAAACCTTGAAAGAAAGTGCAGAGCTTCAGGCTCATTGACAATGAGCCCATTCAAAAGGCAACGAAATGGACGATCGTGACCTGACCTGAGCTGAAAGCTTTGCGGGGCCGATGTGTGCAGCCGCGGCCGGGTGTCTCACATTGCAGACTTTCTGTAAGCTGCACGCACTCGAACTGTGAATACCTTGGGTAACATCAAGCCCCAAGAACCGGGGAGTATATGTATAATGTGACAGCATAATCGGGATGCATTGGGTCCACCTTAGGCCGTGTTATTCCCACTGATGAACTTGACCCCTTATAGGCAAGGCAATTGTTTCTCTGGTGGCTGAGCCAAAGGAAAAAAAAAAAAAAAAAAAAAAAAAAAAAAGGGAAATGGGAGGTATCAAGCACCTGGTAATGCTGACCACCCTCCAGGACAGACTTTACTTCTTTCATATTTTGTCACTTGCGTGAGATCATAGCCACAGTAAATGTGGGATGTAAAAGATCGAGTCTACAACCTGGGGGTCTTTCTATCAAT
Organism: Dendrostoma leiphaemia; assembly: GCA_026120015.1. NCBI lineage: Eukaryota > Fungi > Ascomycota > Sordariomycetes > Diaporthales > Erythrogloeaceae > Dendrostoma > Dendrostoma leiphaemia. Next base: position 7,961 of record JALRMF010000148.1, on the reverse strand, counting down.
CTTGATGTTTGCTCAAAATGATTCAGTCACATAAAAATGTTACCCAGCTTCATACATGTGTGGGTAGGTGGCGTTTTATGCGGCTTATAGTGCAGGAAGTGGCAATAGATGGCGTTGCGCAAAAACCAAATGCTGCACAACGCTGTGTTACCTTCTTTACCTCGGCAATTATGGCGGGCACCTGCGGAGCTGTCCTATGCAAGTCTTTCCATGCTTGCATTCTTTGATCCCAATTTCCTCCTTGAGAAGACTGGGTGGTTGTGAAGGATGAGGGACCCACCTCAGCATGGCCAGGCTGAGATGATAAGGTCTCCGGTGATGGCAGTGCTCCCTTCAAGTTGCTGAGTGATTTTGCCCTTCCCTTTAATGACTTCTTGGCGTCTTCAACGCTTCCTCATCATTTGTCCCCCTCGTACAACACGACGCAAATTGACAATGCCTCACACTCTCACTATCAAACAAAAGAGAGGAAAGGCGGGGCAGGTATACTACCCGCTCCAGCTAAACCTGGTGACAAAACCCTCACCCGGCCCACACGAGCTTCTGATTAAATTGCAAGCCGCGGCTCTCAACCATCGCGACTTTTTCATTCGCCAGAATCTCTACCCTGGCATATCCTTCAATTCGCCTTTACTCTCCGACGGGTGCGGCACGGTGGTTGAGGTTGGGGCAGACTGTAGTTCCAGCCATCTCCTCGACAAATTGGTGGTTCTCACTCCCTTTCGAGGGTGGGAGTCCGATCCCGAGGGACCCGAGGTTTGGTCTCACTTCAGTACCATCGGGGGCGTCGAGCCACATAACCACCTGGGCATGGCCCAGAGCTACATTGTTGTCCACGAGTCTGAGGTCGAGCCCTGCCCCGGGCACCTCAGCACGATCGAGGGCGCAGCGGTGCCGTGCTGCGGGATCACCGCCTGGCGGGCTCTCATGACCAAGTCTGGCAACGCAGAACCGGGCCGCAACATCCTGGTGACGGGCATCGGCGGTGGTGTAGCCCTGCAGACACTGCTGTTCGGTGTCGCCTTGGGATGCAACATCTATGTCAGCTCGGCCTCTGAGGAGAAGATCGCCAAGGCGCGGCAGCTGGGGGCACTGGGGGGCGTCAACTACAACAGCGAGAATTGGGAGAGGACTCTGGCTGAGATGCTGCCAGAGGAACGGCCGTATCTGGACGCGGTCATTGATGGAGCGGGAGGTAACGTCATCATCAAAGCCACGGACATTCTCAAGCCCGGAGGCGTCATTGTGTGCTATGGCATGACAGTGGCGCCAGTGATGGACTGGCCAATGCAAGCCGTGCTCAAAAACGTGGAATTGAAGGGCACCATGGTCGGATCCAAGGCGGAATTCAAGGCCATGGTCCATTTCATAGAGGACCGGAAGATTAGACCTGTCATTAGTCGAACTGTCAAGGGCCTGGATTGTGTGGACGCGATTGACGGATTGTTTGAAGACATCCGAGCCGGGAAGCAGTTTGGCAAGTTGGTCATTGAGATTTAGCCGGATCTTTTTCTTTTCCAATTTCCCTGGCAATCGTATCTTCACATTCATTTCAGAACCCAATATAACTCACAATTAAAGCTTCATAAGAGCCAGCTTGAATTAAACAGCTTGAACATAAGAATACCTACCCTTCCAAGGTCAGGATAAGAGGAAAGCCGCAAGCTAAGCTGCTGTATTAGTCAACAAAAAAAACATTGAAGGGTGGGATCTAAGTAGCAGTGCTTTTGCATACATACTTGAGTGGGTAACTATAAATTAAAGCACCGCAACACAAAAGCTGAAGGGAAAAAAAAGATTAATAGATCTACACATCTTAGATCCGTCAAGGACTTGAGTACATATTCAAGATTGTTCGTAATCAGCTTATGCGCGGACCTCTTGTTGTTCCGATTCCGCTTCCTCTTTCCAGCCACATTAGGCTAGTTTCCGAAGTACTGGGCGCACGAGCCACAGTTTATCTCGACGCCTACTCTTCAGCTTGCTGCTTCCGTGCAGGCCCCCATGGGGTCAAATGGCTGGATTTGAACAGCAGCCGTCTTCCAAGTAGTTCCTATTGCCAATTGTGTGGTTCAGCATAAGGAGGCATTGAGGATGGAGCAGAATCGCAGACGCCACTGCTGGGAGTGTCTTCGCCGCTGTCTGGTCTGTGACTCGACCGAACCCGCCTGCAGGAGATGCTCCACGTCAGGCACTACATGTCCTGGGTATGGCCCCGTGAAGCCCAAAAGGTTGAGATGGCTAGCACCTGGGCGAGTCAAGTCACGTTCTCGGAAGCTAGAGAGGGCACAACCAAACGACAAAGAAGATGACGACAACGAGACTATGACCAGAGCCGTGGCAGTCGCTCCACCGTTCAGCTTCAAGGAAATCGCCAATCTCCATGCCTTGACCCAGGCTGCAGAGTACTGTAAGTGACGGCCAAGCAAATGGAATTTGACATCTTAAATCCAATGACTGACCCATCTTACACAGACAACGCCTTCATATACCAGGACTTGATTCCAGTCAATCAGCTTGGGCAGAATCCTCACATATACCCGATCTCATCAGCCCTTCTCCGGGAGGCAAGTACTTCTCCGGAATACCTGCAATTTGGTATGGTCTGCATGACCTTGAGTCATCGAATGAACCGAACGAGTGACCTCACCGAGTCTAAAGCCCTAGCTGAGAGATTCTACACGTATCGTGGCGTTGCTCTCCGCTCTCTCAACGACCATCTCAACTTGGGAGATAGATGTACGGGCGATGTCGTCATTGCCGGGGTACTGACGCTTTTACTGGTTGATGTGAGTCAATCCCCTTCCTAGAGAAAATATAGAAAGCTGCTTGCCATATTAAACAGCATTTTCTCTCAGGCTCAACATGGCGCCTCGCTCCATTGGCGGTGGCATCTGGATGGAATCCAGAGGATCATATCGCTTCGCGGAGGCTTTCATGCACTAGCCGGCTCGAAGAGCTTGGAGCCGCTGCTCATGAGCTTGTGGTGGTACGTTCTCAGACCGAGATGGTTGGTGGCAGGTCGAAAGCGAGGTGAAAACTGATCTAGCGCAGCATCGCAGTATTTGGAAACACGACATGCCCCGCCCCAGATCTTGCTATGACCAGTTCACACCTGGACGCACTTGATCTAATACTAGAACGTTACGGAGCCGCGATATCACCCTTTCAATTATGTCCCCTACCGCTGTTCGCCGAGGTCATCAGGACCAATGACCTTCGGAGGCGAGGCACGAAACGCGACTTGACTGATGACAAACTTGAGGACCTCTCGCAATGCGCGTCCAAAATACTCCGCCGCATCTATTCTTTCTCCTCAGAACAGTGGGCTAGGTCCAAGCCCTCATCCAAGGACGACTGGAGACTCATTGGCGATACCTACCAGGCCGCCGTGGAATTATATTGCGTCTCTTCGCTTCGGAGCCTATCAGTCTTCCCCAGCGTCCCAGTCCCCCGCACCGTACAGAGTCGGCGTCTGCAGGGCCTTCTCGACAAGGCGCTGTCGTCCCCACAGGCAAAAAGGTTCATGCTTTGGCCGCTAGTCGTACTTGGCGTGGAAGCCGCAAACGGTGGCGCGGCCTTGCGTGTCTTTGTCGCCGACCGGCTGTTAGAACTGAGCCGCGATGCTGGCACGTACTCACCACTGACGGCAAAGGCTGTACTTGAGGCATTCTGGGCCTCGGACCAGACATGCTGGGACGCCTGTTTTGACAGGGCTTATGCGTTTACTATGCAAATTGCTGTGGACACTAGCCGGATTCTGCCAGCCTCAAAGCCTTGATGTTTTAGGGTATACTCACCTGGGCAGGCAGCGATGAGGCGAGACAAACAATGGCCCCAAATGTATCTCGCGATGGAAAAAGGCATAGGATTTATTGCTTATCAACTAATGTAAATAAGTCACATACTATGAATAGCCGCCTACACATATCGATTCTTGGAAAAAGAAACTTAGTGCAGGTTGGTCGTATGACGATGAATCCAAGGAGGCTTGGCAACGAGACCATCATCGTTTTCAAGTCTCGATCCATTCCTCGTGGTTCATCTCAGCCGCAAATGATCCGGCTCGTCCTTCGCTCTTCTGATTCAGGCCCCAGGCAGTTGGAGACGAGTCGTGGACAGTTGCGCGCCGCATGTCGCGGACGTGCACATGTGCTTGCCCTGGTACGTGCCGCCGCAGGCTTTATGCATAACGCATGTGTTGTCCCGTGGATGAAGACGGTAGAACCCCGTTAGTGCACGCTTTGCACCAAACAAAAGGGTATGATTACTGGATGTAGCTGCATATGTGGTGAAGATAATTGTATTGGCTGTTGTAAGGTATGGTTGTTATTAGGAAGAAAATCCTCCCCTGACCAGAACCCTGACGAAAGCCCTTGTTACTTATTGCCACCCCCGACGTATCTTCCACACCACCACAAGTACAAGGCTCCACATGCACAACCAGAGGCTGAGCTATTCACTCACCCACATGACCAAGTCCCCGTCGTTTTCCCACTCAACCTGGAATGTGTACTTTTCCTGACTAGCTTGGCGGAGCAGCTCCTCAATCAGGGTCTGGCTCTCCTCCTCCAGGGCTGGGTCCAGCCTTCGACGTGGTGCGCGTGCGCTGCTATGTACGTGTTCATGCGTCCGCTGGGGTTCGTGCAGCTGCACGAGCTTGTGGCGGGTCATGGATTGGTGCACGGGGTAGACCTGGCGGAGAAACTAACTGTCTGGGGTGCCAAGGCGGCGGCTTATGCCACTGTCAGAGGAATAAATTATTTGTTCAAAAGAGAAACAGAGGAAAGCAAAGAAAAGGATTGCCTAGAGTTGGATCGACGAAGCTCAGATGCTATTCAGGCACCACGTATTCTAAACAAAGAGATTTCGCCCGGGGAGAAGTCTAGAAAGAGGTTTTTCTTATATTTGGAAAGCTCACTGTGCCATAGCGAGTGGACCAGGACCAAGTCCTTGATCTTCTCATTGGTGGCCTCGTCCAGGCCCGCGTACGCGGCACGCGTATCGGCGAAGGCAGTGGCCCCACCGGTGCCCCTAGGCGGCAGCTGATCGGCGCGCGCAGGAGTGACAAGCCAGCGCGGCGCGGGGGTTCGTAGCTACAGTCGACGTGGAAGAGGCCATTGCCCTTGTTGAGCTGGTGGCGCCGGCTATCCTCGCTGATCACCTTGCCGTCGACACCTCGACGTTTGCCCACATCCGACGGCCGCGACCAGGGCGCCAGCCGGTACTCCTGGCCCCGGGCTGAGATGCATGCCGTGGCGTCGTCAAGATCGCCCGACTGGTTCTGCGAAGGCGACGTGACGCGCGTCGTCAAGGGCTGTCGCCCGGGAATACCAACACGCCGTATTGAGCCATACCTAGCCTCGCGGACGCTATGGACTGTCCCGGGGGATACCGGCCGGGAGAAGTCCACGCCGCAGCACTCGGCTTCAAAAGTAGGCGCCAGAGGCAAAAAGGCCAGTTCAGAAGCAAATCTGGCGGTGGGTGACATATCGCTCTTTGCAGCACGGCAACAGAAGCAACCTTGGAAAGTATAGCTTGCCCGGAGAAGAAGAGCGAATCCGACAGCTAGTGGAGGCTGATGAATGAGTAGACTGACCTAGAGCGGTTTACACCTATGTTCCAAAATGTTTCCAATTTTGAGAAAAGTTTGGAGCTAAATATGTTGCTTTTCGGTGGTTTGTATGGAATTTACAAGCAACTTAAACTGTTTTTGACGTGCCTCTTGCCTATACAGGCCCATAGTTCGTCTCCCCACCGCGGAAGAGGTCCAGAAGCCCAGTGACATTTGCAATAGAGAATAATACGGCTAAATTGCTCCAGTCAAGATGGAATCAAGGTCCGCCGGTCAAGACGGATGGTGACATTGAAAGTAAGCGTATATACAGTGCTTTAAGCCACAAAATATGGTTATGGGGTGTCACGGTACCAAGTGGACCATAAGACCCACTTTGTATAATAACTATAAGAGCTGGCGAACCGCCGGCGCTGCTTTAGCTAGTCTTTTTCTTTTTTTTCTTTATGCAATAATAAGTTATTTTTATAAACTTATAGCCTGCTTAGTTATATTATAATAGTTTATTATACCTTTTATTTAATCTTTTATTGCTCTTTAAAAGGATAATATAAACTGCTATATTTTATAATAGCATAATTTTGCCTTTATACTACTAAGCCCTTATTATATCTTTAATTAACTGTTACAACCAAGGCCAAAGAGGTCTAGTTATAAAGTGCAGGGCTAAGGTTTGCCAAGGCCTTATAAGGACCCTTTGGCAAAGCTATACAAAGGCCAGCACTTCCTCTTTCCTCTTTAAGATTTAGTTCTATACAATAGCTACACCTAAGCAATCAATCCTTCCTTTCTTTATAATTAGTATAGTTATCTTGCCTAGTAATCCTTTGTATCTAATAGTTTTAAATTTTCTTTTATTACTACCTAAAATGCCTTTATAAACAAAACAAAGCACTAACACCTTTAATAAAGAAAAATCCTTGCATTAAACCACTTAACAATAAATGCTTTAAAAGGAGTTATTTAACTTAAATAGCATATGCCTAAGATAATAGCTTAAGAAGACATTTAATAAACCTTTATTTAATAAACTTGTTATCTTTAAGCAAATAATTTAAGCTTTACTTAATAATAAAAATAAAAGTTTAGCAAAAGATTTAAACTTTACTATTAAAAAACTCTCTGCTAATTGCACTATAAGCTAATATTAAACTTAAAGGTCTAAGGTTTTAATAGCTTAGAAAGCAGCACTAAAAAAGCTGGGTAATTTAATTAACAAGGCTATTTATACTTATAATACTCTTAAGCCAACTATTTAACGCTAATAAGATGCTTATTATTAGAGCAAAGCCTAAGGAGATAAAGAGCTTTATAGCTAATATAAGTTTAATTAAAATAAATTATAAAAGTATTCTCTTAGGTTTTAAAAAAACCACAATAATTAAGAACTTGCTATGTTTAAGCAAATTAATAAACTTAAACAATGTAAGGCCTAAACACTATAATAATTCTATAAAATCTTAAAAGCTTTAGAATTTTTTATAAAGCTATATTTAATTAATAAGCAATAGGCTTTAATTTTCTTTTATAAGCTTTAGCTATAGTTAAAAAGTAAGCTTATATATACTTATGCTAATTAAAAAATGCCTATAAAGAAATAAAAAATAATTAACCTTGCTAATAATTATTAGTAAGCTATTTTAAAAAAGCTTTAGAAATAATATAAAACTAATCTCTTAAGCAATATATTATTTAAAGCGTTAAAACATTATAGGGAAAATAAGCCTTTTAAGGATTTTAACTAACTTAAAAACGCATTATACTATAATTTTAACAATTTTCTATAATTTAAAAACAACCAAGGTTTTAAAGGCTAAGGTTAAAGCCTAAGAGGAAATTATATTAGTTGCAGCAATCGCAGTAGTCATAGTGGTCAAAGCTGTGGGAACCATTATAGCAAATCTAACCCTAATAAAAAAAATTTCCACTAAATTAAACTATTAAGGGAAACGGTAATAATAAAAACTTGTTTAGCAGCTGAAACAAAAAACCTTAATACTACGTCTATAACTCTTTAGATTACTTTGCTAACATTTGCCTAAATAAAAAAAAGCAAGCTAATTAAATTACTTTTAAAAATAGCACTATAGGCATTTAGTAACAATTATAAAAGCTAAAAACCCCTATAATCTAAAACAAAAAGGATAATCTAGCTAAAAAGACACCTAAAACATTAGTTTTAGTGGCTATAATAATAATTATAAAGGCTTATATTAAGGTGCCTAAGTTATTACTAATTAAGGTAAAGGTTAATATAGAGACTTAGTTTTCTATTAACCTTATTAATATTTTTTTTATTAAAAAGCATAATTTAAGTAAAGCACCTTTATTTACCATTCCTTTTATTAGGATTTTTTATATTTTTATTAAGATATATAATATATAT